>JAJPUD010005713.1:17413-50393 GCA_023553655.1 Myrmecobius fasciatus
TATAATGTATGTAGGTAACACAGAACAGGTTCTAGACATACCATGTACGCACATACACACACGCAAATATGGATCGATATGTTGTAGAAATATATATCTCTGTGCCCACACAAACAGGTGTCATATACACGGCGTGGTGGGCGCTGCCTGGGGGGACATCCAGCGGCGCCCCACACACCCCTGCTGGAGGTAACTGTGTGTGGGAGCATGCACACACATGCAAAGGTAGCTCATGTGCAGCTAGCGGAGAGGGGCGTTTGCGTGCGTGTATGTGCGTGCGCTTAGACAAAGACCGGCCACACAACAAAGACGAAAGGGATCTACACACGGGGAGATAGAGGGGGCAAGGAGGCTGGGAGGAGAGGAGCGGGTCTCCATTACCTACAAGCCACGTCGCGGGCACTGCCATGTGGGTAGCCTGACCTATGATTCAGGTGCTTGGGGGGGGGGGCTGGTCTGGGGGTATCCACGCCGCAGGCTTTATGACCATTCAGGGCTGCGTGGGTGTGAGCCGTCTCCCAGACAAACCTGGCCAGCGCCTGTGACTGCGTGCAGAGCCACGCGCACACCTGCACCTTCTCCTGCTCCCAGAGTCCCTGCAATCTGCACCGGACGCACACGTGGGGGGGGGTGATGGAGGGGTGCGCTCGGCCACCAGGTATACAACAGCTCAGCCGCAGGCAGACACGGGGAGGGGGGAGGAGGCGATGGCGCGATGGCGCGATGGCGAGGAGAGGGGGAGTCCAGCGTGCACGCCCACCTGAGCACACAGGCGCCCACCCTACACATCACCAGCATGTGGGCCCCCGTGGTGCTAGGCCTGTGTGGGGGAGGCAGGTGTCAAGGGCTCATGCCTGCTGTGAACTACATGCGGAGGGGTCCCACGGCAGGGTAGGAAGGGAATTGTTCGGGTCCGCATTATGGGGAGGGGGAGAGAAAGGGGAGGGGGCTGCCTGGATCCAATCTTAGGGGCTGAGGCTGGAGTGGAAGAAGGGAGAGGGGCTGGGGAAAGCCGGGGCATGGATGGATGGATGGATGGATGGATGGAAGGATGGATGGATGGATGGATGGATGGATGGATGGATGGACTGGGGGAGGGGTATTGCTCCCATTCTGATGAGAGGGTCTTGGGGAGATGAGGGGAAAGTGAGGGGACAGGTCTACAAGCCCAGCGTCCCCCCCGATGGACGACGCAAGCACCACCCCCAGCACCACACAGCAGATGATGATCATGATTTTCTTCTGCAGGTGGGAGAAAGTAGAGGGAGACAGGGAGAGATGGAGGAAGGAAGGAAGGAACGGAGGAAAGGGAGATGAGCAAGGAAAGTAGAGAAGGAAATGGAGAAGAGAATGAAGGGACAGGAAAAGGGGAGGGAAAAAGAAAGAAGGGAAAGGGGAGGAGATGAAGAGATGAGAAAAGGGGGAAAGTGGAGAAAATAAGTGAGTAAAGGGGAGAGGAGAATAAAGAAAAAAGGGGAAGAAAGAAAAGAGGTAGTAACAGGAGAGAAGGAAGGAAGAAAAGAAGAGTAGTAAGAAAGGAGGGGAAAGGATGGAGAGGAAAAAAGTGGGAGAAAAGGAGGGAAGGAGAGAGGAGGAAAGGAAAAGGGAGAAGAAGGAAAAGGATTTGAGGAGGAAGAAAAAGAAAGAAGAAAGTGAACAAGATGAAGGGGAGAGACAGGAGTTTAAAGTGAAGGAGAAAAGGGAATAGTGAAGGTAGAGAAAGAAGGTAAGAGAGAAGAACAGAAAGAAGAAAAAAGGTAAAAGAGGGAGGTTAAAAAAAGGAAGGAGGTGAAATTGGAGGAGAAACAAAGATGGACAGCAGGTTGGTAGGTAGGATCAAAAGGGATGAGGTGAAGTGGGGATGTGGGCACAGAGGAAGAGGGCAGGAGAAAAAGACAAACAGAAATAAGGAAGAGGTCAGAGCAGGAGATTAGGTCCTTCCACCCCTATTTTACCACTTACCTCATACTTCTCACCCTAAAACCCCAGCCTTCTGCCTCCCAGTCCCCAACTTCCTCCCCTTCCAGCCATCCCTGGCCCAGCTCCAGCCCAACCCTCTCACCCTGCGGGCCTTGCTCTGATATTTCACGGCTTTCTTGGTGTCAGACACAGCCCGCTCCACATAGTCCACGGAGTGTTCCACGTTGTACTCAATTCGGTCAATCATCTCCCCCTGCAGAGATAAAGGGCCCCCATGATCCCCAGTGGTCCGGCAGAGGAAGGGCCATGGGGAAGAGACAAGGGCTGGCCGGCCGGGGTCATGCAACTCTACCTGGCTCTCCACAAGCATGGCCATGTCTACAAACATGTCATGCAGCTCCCGGATACTGGTCTCCAGCTTGATGATCTCATTGTGCCTTGTCTCAATCTCATTCAGAGCCTGCTTAGTCATCTGTGAGTCCATCTTGATCTGGAGGGGAGAGGGATGGAGAATGGACTTCAGCAGCAGACACATCCTCTCCCCTAGTTCTCACATCCCCCCAGCTCCCAGAGACCAGGGGACAGGCACTGTCAGGGACCCATCCCAGCAATTCCCCATATGGCATGCAGTAGGTACTTTATAAGTGCTTGCTCACTGATCGAATGAATGATTACTCTGTGAGAGAGAGAGATGGGCAAGACAGAAAAAGGAAGATTTGGAGAGGGAAAGAGGCAGAAATCTCAAGACAGAAATACAGGGCTCGAATATATATAATTATATATTTATAAATTAATAAATAATTATATAATATATTTATAACTAATCACATATTTATAAATGAATAAATATGTTTATAAATAAATATATACATATTTATACATATATACATATGCATAATGAAGAACCCAAAAAGAAGGTCCCTACAAACTCTGGGCATAAACAAATGAGCCAAAGTAGTTCTGTCCTAAGTTGGAGGCTAATCACAGAAGGCTGAGGCAGCTCCCAGCCCCTACCCCTGTCCCTTCCTCACATCATCCGTAAAGATGGCCAGTTTTCCACTCTCCAGCATGTCCTCCAGCTCCTCATTGGTTGTGGTCCTTCCAGCTGCAGAGAGAAAGGGATGTTGTAGGGGATAGAGATGACTCAGGATGGGGGACCAATTGAAGGGAAGACAGAAAGGATACCCAGGGAGGGATCTGGACCTAGAGGAGCCCCCAAATCCCTCTTCAATTTAAGACTAACAGAGATGGATCTAACCTCAGACTAGACTTTTCTCCCCACCCAGTTTTCCTCCAAGAACTTGGAGGTCCCAAGATGGTCCCAGGATCTGTGAGCCTCAGGCAGAGACCAGGAATGGGAAATTATTTGGGCAGCGTTGGGTAGGCAGGGAGGGGAGGGCCAAACACGCACTGATCTCGAGTTGTCGCTGGATCCGGTCCTTGCATCGATCTCGGTACTTAGACTGCGTTGCGTTATATTCGGTCATCACTTCCACAAACTTCCGGGACAGTGTGGAGTGCTGCAGGGGGTGGAGGGAAAGAAGAAGGGGGAAGGAACAGACCCTCCGAGGAAGGCCACAGGACACCAGGAAAGAAGGCATGTTACATGGTCCGTGGAATAAGGAGTGGAGAGAGAGATGAATGAATGGAGGTGGAAAGAGAAGGAGGGAAGGAGAGAGAGAGAAAGGTAGAAGAAGAAGGAAGAGAAAGGGATTAAAAAAAGGACAGAGGAAAGAAGAGAAAGACAGAAATGAGAAGAGAAGCAAGAAGATAAAGGAGAAAGATGGTGGAGGAAGTGGGGGGCACGGGTGGAAGGAGATGATGAGGATGAAAGCAGAAGCAGAAGATAGGGAAGGGAGAGAAGGATGGAAAGAGATAGAGATAGGATTAAGAGACGAAGATTAAATGACAAGGGGGAAATGGTTGAGAGGTTGGGTAAAGGTAAGCAAAGAGAATGAAAAAGAGAGCAAAGGAGAAGAAAGAAGGCCAGGTTTGAGGAGCTGGTCAAGTCCTGCTTTCCCCTCCCCACCTCTACCTTGCACCCCCTATTTTGGAGATGGGCAACAACCAGAAAGAAAGGACAATGGTTTTTGGCTATATCCCTCTAGAACTCAGAGGTGGTCTGGTTTTCAACAGCTCAGATGATTGGGGGGTTGAGACCCGTCTGGGCAGACTAGGGATGACTCCATGACATTGGGGTACTGCAAAGGGTGAGCAGGGAGCATTTCTGGGGAGTGGCAGTCCCTCCTACCTGGGTCTTTCTGATACGAAGATCAGCTGAAGAACGGTTCAGTCCCTCCTCCTGCTCAATACTTTGCTCGATGGCTGCAGGTAAACAGAGTGAAGAGCATGGGGCAGGGCAAAGGAGAGATCATCAGGCTGGGAGGGCTGATCCACAAGACTTCCTATGATCCCCTCTTCCCAACCTCACCACAGCTTCCACACAGGCTTTTAATTGTTCTGGAATGCTTGAGGAAGCAAGCTATCAAATGTCATTCAATCTTCCCTTAATAATGGATATATTAACAAGCATTTATTGCTTTCTATATATTAGGCACTGTACCAAATGCTGATAACACAGAGAAAGGCAAAAAAACCCCAAAAACATAAAAATCCTGCCCTCAAGGAGCTTACATTCTAACAAGGGGAGAAGACATGTAAGTAATTATGTACATATAGAGATACATGTATAGATATAGAGTTGATAAATAGAAATTAGAAGGAAAAGTACTAGGGGGAGGGAAAAGACCAGGAAGGCCTCTTGAAGAAGGCAGAATTTGAAGGAAGCTAAAGGTTGAGATGAAGATGGAGAGCGTTCCAGGAGTGGGGTACACAGCTAGTGCAAAATGCACAGAGCCAAGAAATGGGAGTTTCATGTAGAAGGAAGACTTAGTAAACCAAATAGCTGGATCTTGGACTACATGGAAGGGAGTAAAGTATAAGAAGACTGAAAATGTAGGAACCCTTTGGGTCATTTTAAGACCTAAGAGCTGTGTCTAAGAACAATGGCTTCCCCCCAATCTATATATGAGTTTAGACCATAAAACAGAGATTAATAACCAATGGCATACCAGCCAATGATAGATTTAAGCTGACTGGAGGAAATCTCCATGTTGGAGGGGAAGGAAACTTGATTTAGAGTCAGAACATGCATTTCTCCTCTAGCTATGACTTACTGGTGACCCTGGGCAAGTCAGTCTGGACCTCAGTTTCCTGCTCTGTAAAATGGAGTGATTTGACATACTGAGTGTCAGATTTACATACCGGGTTTGGAATGTTGCCCATGTTCTCAGATGAGGTCCCTGTGTTAGTCAGTTTTGCCTAAATGCTTTTCTTTGTTCAGGAGAGTTCTCTGGTGGTTGAGAGGAGGGGGTAGGGATGGGGTGGGATTAAACAGGAAATGACTTTGGTGTTAAAAAATAAAAAGCATCAATAAAACTTTATAAATTAAAATGAATGGGTGGCAGGGTGGAAAGAGCTCCTAAATTTGGAGTTAGAAGACCTGTGTTCAAATTCTGCATCTGATATTTCTTTACCCCTGGAAATTTGAATAAGATGTCAATTCTGGCCTCTCTTACTGTGGTGATCTTGAGAAAATTATTTCCCTTCTGAACCTGTTTTCCCAGCTGTAAAATGAGGAGATGAGTTTGATGACTTTTCACATCCTTCCCAGCCTAAATTTAAGATCTTATGATAGGACTACATCAATCAGGTCAGAGATCCAGAGTTCAGAGGCCATCTAGCCTATCTCCACATTTTCCAGAGGAAGTGAACTTATCCAAGATAACACAGGTACTAAATGTCAGAAGAAAGATTTGAATCCAGATCCTCTGACTGAAAGACCTATGAGATAAGAATCTCTTTTTAACATCAAAAAACATTTCACATGATTATCCAATAGTAATAATAGCTAGAATTCATACAGTGTTTTAAGCTTTGGAAGCATTTCATATATATTGTCTCATATAACAATAATAATGGCTGGCATTTATATACAATTTAAGGATTATTACATTATCTCAATCTTCACTATAACTCTGGAAAGTAGGTGCTATTATTGTCTCCATTTTATAGATGAGAAAATTGGTATCACACAATTAATAAGTGTCAGAGGTCAAATTTGAACTCAGGTTCTTCCTGACTTCAGATTCAGGGCTCTATCCATTGTACCACTTCACTGCCTAATATATATTATTGTGTTATTAGTTTCCAGAAGCTGAAGAAATGAACATTATCATTAGCTAAACAAGAGCATATAAGAATTTGTGGATTCTGCAGTAATTTAGCAAATAACTACTTTGCAAAGTAATTTCAATAATTACTCCATGGTCTTCCATTATGATCCATGGTCCATAGGATGGGAACCCCAGGAATAGATGATCTCTAAAATCAAAGCTAGGAACCACTTTAAAACATAGAACATCCTAGCTGGTAGAGATCTAGGAACATAGAACACAATAAGAGAATTGGATGGAACTTAGAATATGGAACCATAGAATGTTGGGAAAGAAATTAAAAACCATATAGGACTAAACCTTCATATTAGCTGGAGCTTTTTTTTGGGGGGGAGGGTGAGGCAGTGGAGTTAAGTGACTTGCCCAGGACCACACAGCTAATAAATATTAGATATCTGGGTCTGGATTTGATCTCAGGTCCTCCTGAATCCAGGGCTGGAGCTCTGTCCACTGTGCCATCTAGCTGTCCCTAACCCCTTCATTTTAAAGATGGGAACACTGAAACCCAGAAAAGGAAAATTGCTTTTCCAAGGTCACATAGCAAGAGAGGCCAGGATTCAAATTCATGATTTCCAGCCCTGAGTTGTTTCCACTGTACTACAGAGATGTGTTGAATCAGTATTCAGCCTAAGACTTCACAAGTATTTGCTGAATGGGGATAAAAAGCTGAGCTCACTCACACTGTACAGGGCTCAAAGTTCATTTCCAGGGGATTCTGGAGAATGGGTGGGTTTCTTTGTTGTTGTTGTTGTTGTTGTTGTTGTTGTTGTTGTTTTTAATGGTGTAAATCAAACAGGATTCACACCTGCCATGATAAGGTAGCCCCATTGTAGACAACAGAATCTATTCTTTTTTTTTTAGTGGGGAGAAGAGAGCTTATTATGTTTCTCAATAGTCAAAAGCCTGACCTTCTATTGTTTGGGAGTCTGGATAAACAAACAGAATTTACCTGTAAATCTACATAAGAGATTTTTTTTTAATCTTAGTGGAGGGATAGCATTTCCCCCCTAAGACTAAATCAATGAGACCCCAAGACCTTGGGTTATGTTCCTCACCTTTCAACTTGGATCGAACCTTGTTGGCCGTCTTCTTGATGTCTGCAGTCAGATCTTCCAGCTCCTGTTTGGTCTCTGAAAGGGAAAAGAGGGGAAAGCTCAAGTTTGAATGCAAATTCAAATTCAATGAACAATTATTAGGCTTCCTGTGTGAGCAGAAGTCTGTGCTAGTCAATGGGAAAAAAGATAAAGCATAGAACCAATCTTAAAGGGTCTATAATTGACTAAGGACTCTTTCTTTCTCTCTGACAAATGGTCATCTGGCCTCCAGTGATGGAGAACTACTTTCCAGGACGGCCCATTATACTTTTGATTATCTCTAAATTGTAGAGGAAAACTTCCTAAAATGGAGCAGAAACTTCCATCTTTGCAAAAGGCACTGGGGTTTTGTACTTAGGGTCTAAAGATATGAGCTTGAGGCATGCTTCTGCCACTTAATAGCTGTGTGATCCTGGGAGAAATAGTTTCATCTCCCCAAACCTCAGTTTCCTCATCTGTAAAATAGGAATAATAATACTACCTATGTCCCAGATGGTTGTGAAGAAAGTACCTTGTAAGTCTTTATCAGTTTGGCTTTTTATTATTGCATTCATTGCTCTTGGTTTTGCTCTCTGAGGGATACAAGAACAAGTTTAACTACTATTCCACATGATAGCATCTCAACTACTTATAACCAGCCATCACATCCCCCTGAGGTTCCTCTTCTCTAGGTTAAACATCCCCACTATTCACAGAGAATTTGGGAACAGTGGATTTGGATTCTTGTCCTCCAGAAGTGAGTGAACACCTGTAGGTCTTTGGAGTTTGTTTATGTTTTGGTGGTGGAGAGGCGAAGTGATAGGAAACCACAAACAAGGTGGGTGAGGATGATGAGACAGGAATCAGTCATGGAGGCCTGTGACTATGTAAATGGAGGGGACAGAGCAGGCAAACTATGTCATCAGAAAGTGACCATGATGTAACAGAGAGAACATGGGACTTTAGGAAAAGCAGAGGGGCCAATGTGCTGAAATTAAAAAAAAAAAAAAGACTGGCTTTGGAGTCACAGGTTTGAATCTCAGCTTTGCCATTTGTCACCTGGCTGACATTGAGTAAATATTTCACTTGTGTGAACCTCAATTCACTGATTAGATTGATCTTCGATTCTAAATTCAAGAAAAAGTTCAAGTTTCAGCTTAGATAATTGACCTTCCTCTCTTTGGGTCTGTTTCCCCTTTTGTAAAATGGAGATAAAATTTGCAAGTCTTGCTCCATTTTGTACATATTCCCAGCGACATTTTCAACCTAAGAATGTTGAGGTGAGTCTTCAATAGATAAGTGGTCAAGGGATATGAACAGACAATTTTCAGATGATGAAATTAAAACCATCTCTAGTCATATGAAAAGTTGCTCCAAATCACTATTGATCAGAGAAATGCAAATTAAGACAACCCTGAGGTACCACTACACACCTGTCAGATTGGCTAAAATGACAGGAAAAGATAATGATGAATGTTGGAGGGGATGTGGGAAAACTGGGACACTGATACATTGTTGGTGGAACTGTGAACAGATCCAACCATTCTGGAGAGCAATTTGGAGCTATGCTCAAAAAGTTATCAAACTGTGCATACCCTCTGACCCAGCAGTGTTTGTACTGGGCCTATATCCCAAAGAGATCTTAGAAGAGGGAAAGGGCCCCACATGTGCAAGAATGTTTGTGGCAGCCCTTTTTATAGTGGCTAGAAACTGGAAACTGAAGGGATGCTCATCAATTGGAGAGTGGCTGAATAAATTATGGTATATGAATGTTATGGAATATTATTGTTCTGTAAGAAATGACCAGCAGGATGATTTCAGAGAGGCCTGGAGAGACTTGCATGAACTGATGCTGAGTGAAACGAGCAGAATCAGGAGATCATCATACACAGCAGCAACAGTATTACATGATGATCAATTCTGATGGACATGGCTCTCTGCAACAAAGAATTGTCTCAAACCAGTTCCAGTTGTTCACTGAAGAAAACCATATACACCCAGAGAGAGGGATATGAAATATGGACCACAACATAACATATTCATGATCTCTATTGATATTTGCTTGCATTGTGTTGCCTTTCTCTGATTTTCTTTTTTTTCTTGTAGATAGGATTTTTCTTGCATAACTTGTCAAGTATTTCAACATTATTAACATGTAGAAATTAACATTTCTGCCATCTAGGGGAGGGAAGGGGACTGGGGGTAAAATTTGTAATGGAAAGCTTTGTAAAGATCAATGCTGGGGAACTACCCATACATATGTTATACAAATAAAAAGCTTTAATAAAAAAAAAGAATGTTGAGGTGAGGAAAGTATCTTGTAAACCATAAAGTACTTTATAAATGGAACCTCTCACATTTATGACCAAAAAAAACTAGAGAACATGAAATTCAAAATGGATAATTTTAATTACATTAAATTAAAAAGCTTTTACACAAAGACAATGCAGCCAAGATTAAAAGAGAAGCAGCAAGCTGGAAAAAAAAATTACAGCCAGTGTTTCTGATAAAGATCTCATTTCTAAAATATATAGAGAACTGAGTCAAATTTACAAAAATACCGGTCATTCCTCAATTGACAAATAATCAAAGAATATGAATAGACAATTTTCAGATGACGAAATTAAAGCCATCTATAATCATATGAAAAAATGCTCTAAATCACTATTGATTGGAGAAATGAAAATTAAGACAACTCTGGGGCACTACCTCACACCTATCAGATTGGTTCAGATGGCAGGAAAAGATAATGATAAATGGTGGAGGAGATATGAGAAAACTGGAACACTGATATGAATGTTGAATGTTGTGAAATGAGCCAACCATTCTGGAGAACAATTTGGAACTATTCCTAAAGGGCTATCAAACTGTGCATACTCTTTGATCCAGCAGTGTCACTACTGGATTTATATCCCAAAGAGATAATTTTAAAAAAGAGAAAAGACTCATATGTGCAAAAATGTTTGTAGCAGTTCTTTTTGTGGTGGCAAAAAAATTGGAAAATGAGTGGATGCCCATCAGTTGGGAATGGCTGAATAAATTATTGGATATGAAAGTAATGGAATATTATTGTTCTATAAGAAATTATGAGCAGGCTAATTTCAGAAAAACCTGGAAAGACCTATATGAATTGATACTGAGTGAAGTGAGCAGAATCAGGAGAACATTGTACACAGTAACAGCAAGATTATGGGATGATCTACTGTGATGGACTTGGATTTTATCAACAGCGTGGTGATTTAAGGCAATTCCAATCGACGAGGGTATGGAAAATGCTATTTGTATCCAGAGAGAGAACTATGAAGATTGAATGTGGATGAAGGCATAGTATTTTTACCTTTTTGTTTGTTTTCTTTGTTGTACTCTTTTTTTCCATTTTAGTCTGATTTTTCTTGCACAACATGACAAATATGGAAATGTTTAAAATGTTAAAATATGAAAATGTTTAAACATGTTTAATCTATATTAGAATGCTTCGTGTCTTTGGAAAGGGGAGGTAAAGGAAGAAAGGAACATAATTTAGAACATAGTTTTACAAAAGTGAATGTTGAAAACTATCTTTACATGTATTTGGAAAATTAAAATATTATTTAAAAAAAGAAGTGGTACCTCTAATTATCATCAACTTTTTATTTCTGGGGTGAGGAATCCTAGGAAAGAGTGGGATAAAAGGTGGAGGAAAAAAGGAATGCATGTGAAATATGTCTTGTTCTAGAATAGCCTGGGGACAGAAAGTAAGACAATGGTACTTGCCTTCACAGACCTTTCAATCTAGCAAGAGGACAAGAGACAAATATAGTTAACTATATATAGTATATGATACTACATCATATATGTGCTACATATATAATATATTACATAATTAGAAATGATGGATATGTAAAACAAAGAGCTATGTAGGATCCAAGGACAAGGTCAGTACCAATGAGGTGATCAGGGAAGGAGAAGGCTTTCTAAACTGGGCCAACAGAATAAGGAGAAATTCAACAAGTGAAAAGAAAAAGGGAGAACATGTAGGAAACATGTAGGAGAGGAAACCCTGGACAAAGGTACTAAAGTTGAAAAGCATGTTTAGGAGACAGTACAGTTTAGCTGAAGAATGTGTGGAGGTGTAATAAGAAATAAATCTGGAAAAATATGTTAGCATTAAGTCATGAAGGGCCTTGCATGCTAGGAAGAAGAGTTTGAACTTTGAGGACATAAGTAGGGAATTTAATGAATTTTTTTTATTATTGTTAGAGGAGAACACGACTAGATCTATGTGTAAGAATGAATATTCTGGAAGCAAGGATAAGTAAAGATGAGGAGGAGGGGCAGGTGGGAAGATCCAGTGGGAAGCTGTTATAATAATCCTATTGTAATAGTCCAGGTAGGTGGTGGTTAGGACTTGTGCAAGAATGTGTTATCAGTGACAAGAGATTGGAGGGGATGGATATCAGAGATCCTGTGGAAGTAGCATCCATAGGATTAGGTAACACAGTCCAGATAACCTTTTCCCCTTCCCCCTTGTCCTGGTTTGAAGACCTCATCCCAGTCTGGGTCTAAGTTTTTTTGGTTTCCCCCACTTACTTTCATCGGGGTTGGGGGCAGCCAAGATGGCACTGTGCTGTTTCTTCACCTGCTCCACATCCTCAGACAGTTTCTCAATACAGCCTCGGATTTCTTCCACCTGAAGGATATGAATAAATAGGGAGAAGGATGGAGAGACCCAGGATAACAGGTGAAAGAGACTAGCAATGGAGGAAGGGTCCTATCCTTGGGAAGTATGTGTGTGTGGGGGGATGTCCCGGATTCATCAGTAATATGAAGTTAGTGATACAAAAGCCCAAGGAGGGAGAGGTCATGAATGAGGGTTAACCCTGAGTCAGAAGGATCTGAGTTCAAGTCCCCCACATGCATGAATTCTCTAATATTATTATTTTCCAAGAAATGGTCAATCTGCATTGGTTTGAGGAGTTCCTTATAGAGAACTCCTTACACTGATGAAATCATAGGACTTATAAGGACTAAAGAAATTTTGGGGGCAAATATGACCCAGAGGGAAAGAAAGCCTAGAGATTTGGGATTTGGGGAAGGACATGGGAGCTGGAATGTTTGCCAAGACAGGGATTAGAGCCTCCCATAAAATTTTTACCTGTTCAAAGAACTCATCCATGAAGTGATCCCGGTCCACATGTACCACCTCCTCTTCATCATCACTGTCTTTTGCCTGGAAAGCAAAGATAAGCTGTATACATCTCTGTTCTGCCAAGGTCAAGACCATTACCCTTTGCCTCGGTCTGCATCATCCAATCACTTCTAGCTCTGGAACTAATGAAAAGAGGGAGAACCCTGCTTCTTTGATCCCCTGCCATGAAATTCAGGAACTGGGAACGGATGAGGGAAGGTGATTTTCCCCCACATTCTACTCCAATTTTTCTCACCCACTTTGGTTTGACTCAGCCTCAGCCTCCCCCCTCAGAGGCTCCCCACTCCCCTCATCCCTCTCATCCTCCCTCAGCTGGCTGTGTCCCCTTTGCAAGGTCACAGCCCTGCTGCCTGCCTGTGGGGAGCCAGACACGGTCGGGGCCACCGGCGGGGAGCTGGTACAGGAAAGAACAGGAGAAGGCTGAGACCTCACACAATCCTTCAGCCTTGACGTCCTGCGCAGGCCCCAGAGATGCTCTTCCCCTCCCCCCCCACTCCATGCAGTCTCTGCCTTTTATTCCCCTAACTCAACACCCACTTACTTTCTACCACTTGGATTTTCCCGTGGCACTGTTCAGCCCCCCACCCCCAATACCCACAGGCATAAAGAGGCACACACTCACACATTCCCCTGACACAGATCCACAAGCTGTCATCATCTGCCCCCTCACTGATACAGCCAGACATGCACCAACACACAAAGGCCCCCCCATATACATTGGGGGGCACTGACAGACACAGCCCCTCCCTCCTGTTCTACTGCCTGCTTCTGCTCCCCTAAGTCTCAATGTACCTAACCTGCTCCCATCCCTCGACTCAGTTGGAGAAAAGGCTGGAACGGATCCCTAAGAAGAATTATTGCAAAAGGAGGTCATGGCAAAGAAGCTCCTTCAGGACAAATCCAGGGTCCACCAAGCTGCCATAGAGAGCCTCAGAGCAACCCAAGCTGGTGGTCCTTCAAAAGTCCTGAGGGGAGCAGATCCTAAGATATATTCCGGGCTAAACCTCAAAAAGACACTCTAGAAAGTGATTCCAACAGAGACCACTCCATGAAGTGGCCCACGATGAAACCTGGACAGATCTAACCATACACATTGTGCCCGGACAGAAACTCAGATTTGAATCTGGAGAGTCTCGACAGAGATCCCAGCAGCCTAGGTAGAAGTCCAGTGGGTGCCAAGGCAAACCCAAGACAGTCTCAGACAGAGCTTGGACAAAACCTAGACAGTTGTACCAAACATAACCCTGATAGTCTCCAGCGGAACCAGACAGGGTCTAGGCAATCTTAGCAGAGCCCAGACACAAGCTAGACAGAACCTAGATACTGCTTACACGGAGCTTAGACAGGATCTAGACAGAACCCAGGCAGCACTCAGAATAGAAATGAGACAAAATTCAAGCAGAAGAACCAAGACAAGAACCCAGAAAAAGTCTTACATAATGCCTCAGCTGAGGTCACCTAAACCCCACATGGAGCCTTCCCCAAAACTTGGGAGCCTCCAAAAACAAACAAAAACCCCTCACTTAGTCTCAGATGGAGCCCAGAGTTTTCAAGTGAAATCCCAGACGGAAACAAGACAAAGCCTACAATCCAGAGACTAGACCAGAGACTAGAAATGACAGAGATTTCAATTGTCAAGCTCCTGGATCGCTCAGATCCCAGGGAGCAGCAGCTATGTGACCTTCTTGGTGTCCCTTCTGGGGAAGGCGAGGCTTAAGGATATCAAGCCATCATTTCTCACTGACATAAAGACAGAAAAATCCATTGCTTATTCATGGAGAAAGCAACATATATCCATATACACACACAAATACTCCCAGACACAATCACCAAAACAGTCACAGACACAAACAGATCTAAGGATTCTTGTGCAGGGAGCACATGAAGATTCACAGATAAATAACATGGACATACAGATATGCCCCCAAATATATGTGTACCCTTGCCAAAACAGATAAACTACTATATGAATGTTTCCACAAAACACTTTCTATACAGATGAAGACTGATATAATGTTTTTTGTTCATGGATGGGTAAAGCCTGTATAATAATAATAAAAAAAAGACAATTTAAACTAGCTAATCTATTTATTTAATGTCATTCCAATTAAATTACTAAAAAATTAATCTTACTGAATTTGAAAAAAACAATAACAAAGTTCATTTAGAAGAACAAAACATCAGGAATCTCAAAGAAACCAAAGAAAAAAAGATGTAAAGGAAGGAGATCCAGCAGTATTGGACCTTAATTATGATAAGGTAAGAGCGTTGAAGTGTAAAATGAATAATTTTTTTTATTTTGAATTAAAATTTTCTCATATAAATAAAACCAATGTAGCCAAGAAAAGAAGGAATGCAGAAAATTAAGGGAAAAAAACTTTCATAGACAATGCCCCAGATAAGATGTTGGAATATTGCTGCGATGTAGGAAATGATGAACTGGTTGATTTAGAAAAAACATGGAAAAGCTTGGGCATAGAGATGAAAAGTAGAAATATGGATAATACAATGTTACATATATATGTCTGAGTATATAAGTGTATATTTGTAAATATTTAAATATATGTATATAAATCCGGGTTTAATTGTAGGCTTCTTTAGAGCAGGGACGGAGGAGGACTAAAAAGTGCACAGCAAAGAACAAAGGAAAACCTTTAAGGAAGAAAGAAAAGCTGGGTAGCTTAAAAAAATGTGTAATGTTGATTATATGAATTTTCTTGAAATGGAAATTTTTGTTTTATATTAAATCCTCGTGTTCTGCTGTGTACGTGGAAATCTTTTTTCTTTTTTGATGTTGTATTTAAGTTTAAAATAAATGAAAAAAATTTACTAAAAAATGTGTATGAGTATACATAGACATGAGAACAGATAGATATATTGATATACTAAGAATCCCCTCAAGGAATATATGTATGGGGGGAACAGACTCAGATTTAGGAGCATAAGGTAGGTGTATAACAGGGTACACTTCTTAGGATACATGGTTACACACATACCCAAGAGAAAAATTTGAACCAGAATATACTTCAACATATCCAACTCATGGACAGATACTCACACAAAGGGACATAGCACCATACACACACACACACACACACACACACACCTCAACAGACACAAATTTCCTTTCTGTTTCTGTTGTGTTCTTTCTGCCTTCTCTAGCTGAGTCCTCTGGTCTCAGTCTCAATTCCTGAATCTGTCTTTTCTTCCCAGCTCCTTCAGGTTCCCCTGTCAGTCATCTTCTTCTTCCTCCTCCCTCATTATGGTTGCCTTATTTAGCACCAGTGGCTGAAGGACAGATCAACCTTCCCCTTCCTGACCCCTCTGAAGATGGACCTCCAAAAACTCTAGCAAAAGGATCCTTCTGCCCTCCAAAGGGTAGGTGGTAATGATTCAGGAGAAAATCTGAGTTGTTGAACTGAAAAACTCTCCCTGCAAAGGCTTTTCCCTCTGGAAACTTTTGCCTCAATTCTCCACTCTCTCTTCCTTTCTATAAGTCACTAGATCCTTCTACCTCTGGACCAAAAACCTAAAAAATCTCCTTCAGCCTCCCTTCCTCTCTCCTGTGATGGTTTTAGAAATTTCTTCTTGAAGTCTAGCTTGTGTCCCTTCAGCTGGGTCTCTAATGAATTCCTTCACAATTTGATCTGTGAGGAAGTAGGGAAGTGGGGCTATGACCCTAATTTAAAAGATGAGAAAATTGATGTTGAGGAACCTGAAGCACTTTGCTACAATCAGAGGTAAGACTGAAATCCAGACCTCCTGACTCTGACTAGAGAGCTTTCTCTTATCCCTCACAATATGCTTGTCTTCTACCAACGTCTGAAAATCATATTACTTTCCACCAACAGGCTGTTTCCCTAGGTAGCTGATCTCTCTTTCTCCACTTAGAGAAGGAATCCGTCCTGCCAGTTTCCTTTTACACATACGTCCATTTGGGGACCAACCTCAAGGTTGATAGCAACTATTCATCAAACCTAGAGTATCTGGCCAATGTCAAATCACTGCCCCTGGATCCAGAGTCCTTGAGCTTTTAATTCTAATTTTCCTATTGACTGCTTGAATACCCTTGACCAAACCTCTTCCTCTCATTAGACCTCAGTTTCCTTTATTGCTAAAAGGAAAAAAGGGGAGGAGGGCATAGGACTGTATCTTGTGGTAAGATTTTTTTTGTTTTGTTTTGCTGAGGCCATTGGGGTTAAGTGACTTGCCCAGGGTCACACAGCCAGGAAGTGTTAAGTATCTGAGACCAGATTTGAACTCAGATCCTCCTGACTTCAGGGCTGGTGCTCTATCCACTGTACC
The DNA here is from genome assembly GCA_023553655.1 of Myrmecobius fasciatus. Taxonomy (NCBI): domain Eukaryota; kingdom Metazoa; phylum Chordata; class Mammalia; order Dasyuromorphia; family Myrmecobiidae; genus Myrmecobius; species Myrmecobius fasciatus. The sequence goes on from JAJPUD010005713.1 coordinate 34,135, forward strand.
ACCTAGCTGCTCTAGGACTGTGTCTTGTTTTTTTGATTTTTACATTTTGTTAACTATATTTCAACATGATTAGTTTCATCTACTATAATCATGTATTTTATTTTATGCTTTTAAAAAAACCCACATTATTCTGAGAAGAAATCCACAGGCTTCACCAATCTGTCAAAGAGATCCATAACAAACATAAAACCACTGACCTCTAAAATCCCTTCTATTATGGTACTCTACAACATCTCAAAAGATCCCTTCCAGTTGCCACCTTCTGTGCTTCTATGATTCCAAAAACAATAAATTCAGCTTCTCAGTCTTAGAAAAATTAAACCCAGAGCAAAAGAAAGCATGTTTCAGGCAGGTGAGATTTTAAATGAAAATGGAAAGCATTTGTTGTTTTTCACTCCTCCCTAACCCCCTCAAAAGTCTTCTAAGAAAAGATGGAGGCTGTGTAACCTGAAGAGAGAGTCCCTGAATGTAGGTTATGTGAGAGAACCCCAGCTTGGTGCTTCCCTTCCAGAGCTACCCTCTCTCATCTTTTCCCCAAACCTCCATCCCAGGGTTTCCCTGCCTTGTACCTCCAGCACACCAGATATTGGACTGCTGCCTCCAGCTGGCTCCAGATTGTAAGCCTGCAGGAGGGTACAAAGCTAGGGCCTCCAGCCGACCCGAGAGCTGTTATTCCGTCACTGGCTCAGTCAGGGAAATGCAAGCAAGGAGGAGGCCATCCAAATCCTGTCTTGCCTCCTGCCTCGTAGGTCCAGTCCTTTTAGAGCCCCAGAAAGCCAAATTCTTTGGGAATCAGAGGCCCGCAGATGATAAACTAAAGGGGAGAGTTTGGAGAAGGGAGAGAGAGAGAGAGGGAGAAAGGAGACATGGAGAAAAATAAGATGGGAAGAAGGAAAATAGAGACAGATGAAGAAGAGAGAAAGGGAGAAAAAGACAAGAAAAAGAAAGGGAAAATGGAGAAAACAGAAAGAAGGGGGAGACAAACCTAAATAAGAGAAAGAGTGAAAGGAACAGAGTCAGAGAGAGTCAGTACACATGAGCAAAAGACAGGAAAGCAGTGACTGAGGGACAGATGGTGATGAAGAGACATATAGAGATGACAACCAAAACAGAGAGACACTGAGATCAAAACCCAAACAGAGACACATAAGCAAACTTGGGTGAGAGAGCAAATGGGAAATATGAAAGACTGAGCACACGTACACACACACACATACACACACACACACACACACACACACACACACACACTCCCAGAGGAATATTAACCCCTTTGGGACAATGATGCTCAAATCTGAGTTCTACTGGGGCCAAAAGTAGTAGTTCTAATGGCCTCCTTCTTTTTTGCCTCCCCCATGCTAGTCTCCATTCCCTTCCCCTCTCTTTTCCCTTTCTCTCCTGGTCCTTTTCCTACATCCCTTTTCCTCCCAGGACTTGAACTCTCTTCCAATTCCCTTCCCTTTCCAGCCCACAGAACTAGATCCCCTTTAGATTATCCCCTTTCTGGCTTACTCTTTATATGTTCCAGTCTCACCCCCTACCCTCCCTTCATTCTTTCCTATCCCCTTTCTTCTACCCCCAGGCCAGCTTTGTACTTGGATTCCTCCCAATCTAATTCCTTTCTCATTTAGGGTACCCCACTCACTATCTTCTCATTTATCCCCTAAGTTCCAATGCTTCACATTATTTCCTATTCACTCCTTCCATCTGTTCTTTATCCCTTCATATTTCCAAGTCTCCATTTCACCCTGTCTCTTTATTAAATCTAATTCTAATAAGGGTTCTGAACTTTGGGAGAGGGAGTGTCATGGACCCCTCTGGTTATCTGGTGAAGTCTAATATTATAGTGGCTTACTGCTTACATTCATAATTGAATTTAGAAGCTAAAATTAAGTTAGAAGTTAGTGAAAAATAAAGACATATATGTGTATCAATCTATTGTACACACACACACACACACACACACACACACACACACACACACACAATGTATGTATTTATTTTCCCCCTATCCAATCAAGGACCAACTGAAATCTATTCAGATTAGGAATTCTTGGCTTCTTTTCCCCAAATATTCCTCTTCATCTAAAGCAGTTTTCTGTCTGTTGTCCTTGAGCTCATTCACTCTCCCAGCTCTCCCTACAATTTCTTTTTCCCCTAAATTCTCTGGTGCCAGATTCTCTGGCCTCTCTTTCTTCTCAAGTCTCTCTCAATCCAACTTCTCTTGCCTCCTGACCCCATGTTTTTTTCCATCTTCACCCTGGAGGCCTTACCTCCTTTTCCCTCCATCTGTCCTCAGTTTCGGGCATCCATTGCCCCTTCTGGTCTCTCCAGCTGCTCCTGACTTCCACCTCTTATAGCCTCCTGCCTCCCACCATTCCTTCTGCTCCTTTGCCCCCCTTTCCCACAGTCTCCATCATTTTCCTTCTCTAGGTTCCCTCACCAATCATCTTCTTTTCCCCTTTCCAGTTCTTTCCTTTTCTCAAATCTAAGGCTTCACTCCCTAGATTTAGGGCACCAATCAATGATTATCTCAGAGACTATACTATCCCCCCTCCTGCTCTTTCCCAGTATATTCCAATGTACCTTCAAAATCCAGAGGGGACATATTTCTCTCATTTCTTTGGACTATCTCTCTATATTCCAATGCTTTCTAATTCTTCCTAGTATCCCCCCAATCTTTTTCAATGTATCTGTCTTCTTCAATACCCTTTGAACTTCACCCAAAAATATGCCAGCCAGGACAATCTTCACTCAGTCCCCCCCCCCTTTCTCCCTCTCTCCTCTCAGCTTTCCTCTTCTCTTTACAAGAATTTAATTCCTCCAACTCTTCCCAAACCAATGGAGGCTTTTACCATCCTATCTCCACCCCAACTCTTAAATCGTCATGGACTGACCAACAAATACATCAAGTCCTGATCTTCCCAAATGACTGTGCCAACCCCTAGTTACTCTTCCCAAGATCTCCTTAGCTCCTCTAACCCCTCCCTCCAACATTTGGGTGACAATTTTGCCACCCCCACAATTCCTCACATCCCAACTAGTGTCTCCTTGGCCTGTTCAGATATAGTTTCCTCCCCTTTCACCTCTCTGTAGAAATACCCTTTCAAAAACTATTCAAGGACCCCCTAGGTTCTCATTTTTTTCCTTCATATCCCAATCCTATAAATTCACTTTATCCCAAGTCACACAACCTGTCTCCCTTTCCCTGATCTCCTTTCTTCCTATAATCTGGGGAACTCTATCCTTCAAAATGATATCTTCAAAATGACAATCCTCAGTTCCTTCTTTCTGTCTAAAATGTCCCAGGTCCCTTTCCACTAGACTCACTTCCTAAATCACTTTTCTTAACATTCCCTTTCTTTTGTTACCCCTAAAACATCAAGGACTAAGTATCAATGACCCTGTTCACCACCCTCAGCCATCAATCCCCTTTCCTCTCTTTTTCTGAGAACATCCTAATTTTATACAAGGCCTTGAATTTTAACCACCCCATAATCCTAATATATTCATTCCTATCTAAATGCTTCCAAGTCTCTCAGTCCTTATTTCCCTATTCCTATTCCTAGAATCCCTCTTTAAGGGCCTGTGAACCCCCCTCCTCTTCAGATTCCCACATCCCAGACTCTCCTGGGCTTCTCAATTCTCCTTCCAAAATAGCAACATCTCCTCTGCAAAATGTGTGACCCTCAACCCCTCAAACTTCTCCTTTCCTCCTGTCTCCTACTGCTCGTAGGTCCAGAATTTCCTTCGTCTATCATGTTCATGCGTCTCACCTTCCCCCAGACATAGGGGACTTTTGCTGCCCCAAACCACTTCCCATCACATTCCCCAATCAGTGTATCCAGTATCCTCTTGTCACTCTAAGGCGCTTTCCCATCCCACACAAACTATCACAGTGCCTTGTTCCCCGGAGCACTCTCCTCCAACTCCCCTTTCTCCTACATCTCATATTTGTCTCAAGCCCAATTCAATATTGGGGGGTTTTGAGGATTACAGTTGGTACCCCTCTATACCCCTTCCCTCTAGGCCTTTCCAAGCTCTCTCAAGAATCCACATTCAGACAAAAGGTATGTGTGAGGAAATATTTACACAAGCCCCTTCCCCCACATTCCTCTTCCTCAGCTACCTAGGGCTTCCTCTAACCTGCTCAGTGTTCTTCACCCCCCCAATATTACAATTCCCACTGAAGACACTGGAGCACATCAGTTTGTTACACAGTTACCATTAAAGTCTATTCTAGTCCTTACAATCTCTCCTTTTCTCCCAAATATCATCATATGACTGTCTTTGAGCCCCAGACCCCTTCACCTTCCATCTCCAGGGGGCTCTTCTTTCCCATTCTCTCCTAAACATATCCCACCCCTGCCATATACTAGGGACTCTCTTGGAAATCCAGAGTATCAGAGGCCCCAATCTTCCTCCCCAAATTTCTCTTTTCATCTCCGGCTCCTAAACCCTCCCAGGCTTTCCCAATCCCCTCAGAATATGGGGGTACACTCTGGACATATTGGAATCCCCCTGAGATAACCTGTATATCCATCCTATTAAGCCACCTCTTGCAGAATTCTCCACCCCCCCATCTTAATGCCTTCCATGTCCCCCTCCCCAAATAACGGGGTGCTTGATACCCCCTGATTTTCTCTCACCCCATCTCCTCCCTCCCCCCCAGCTCACACTCCGCAGCTCCTGGGTCCGATCCTTCATCTTGCGGCGGCTCCTCCTCCTCCTCCTCGTCTCTCCCTCCTGCCTAAGCTGTGAGGGGGTACGGGCCGGGGGCACAGGGGTTCCCCGGAGTCTGGGGACTAGAGGGGTACCTGAGCCACCTGGGTTCCCCAGAGGAGAGGACAGGGGACCGAGCCTGGTCGGAACAGGGGTAGGATCAGGGGCCTGGGCCGGGCTCGGCAGTACCAAGGCTGCGGTGGCGATGCGGCTGCGGCAGAGGGATGGAGGGATGCGGGAGAGGAGGCGCGGGGGAGGGGGGAAGGTGGAGGGGAGGGAGGGGGAAGAACGGGGTGGGGGGAGCAGGAAGCATGCGCAACGCAGGGTCTGGGGGCGCCTGGGGGATGTAGTCCGGGGAAAGGGGAGAAAAAGGGAAGGGAGGGGAGGGTAGAGAGGGATGAAATAGAGGGAGGGGAAGGGGTGGGTAGGGAAGATTCGTTGTGATGGAGAGAAGGGAAGGTCAGGACAGGCACGCACAAGAAAGACAGAAGCAAAGAGCTAGACACAGAGACAGACTGAGACAGAGATGTAGAGACAGAGAGACAGAAACAGATACAGGAGCAGAGACAAGAGACAAAGAAAAGAAGGGTGATGAAATAGGATTTGGAAGGGGTAGATGGGGAAAACGAAGGGTAGGGTAGCAGAGAGGTTAGTATGTCGACATGTCTTTTACATATACATATATATCTATATCAGTGGATTTTTTTTTATTTTGCCAGTGTATCTGTGTATTTCTCTACGACTTGATACATGCCCTTGTGTGTGTGTGTGTGTGTGTGTGTGTGTGTGTGTGTGTGTGTGTGCAAACTTTGGAAAATAAAAATAATATGAGTCTTTTCACTGTGATACCAGACACAGTTCTAGACTGCAGAGTCCCTGGTGCAGCCTGAAGCCTAGACACCTGCAGACTCATACTGCCCTCCCCCCACTTCTAACAACTTCTACCCCACCACCATCCCCCAAGAATAGATCTCTACTTGCTATTGGTTGACCAATAAGCTTTAATTCTCAAAGCCCCCATCCCTGCTAGACACATCCCAGCAATACACTGAAGGACAATATAGACATGACTTCATAAATACAATTTTTATTTTTAAATTATTGGATTAAAAATCAACAGAGGAACAATCAGACAGACACACCCTCACACCTTGACTCAAATTGAAAGGCACTCTGGCACATACACAAATCTGGATAGGTACAATTATATAAAGACACACAGAGCCACAGGAGGGATGGGTACCTGGGATATTGTTCCAAAGTCCAAATTTAAAGAATTCTATATTCAGAGGGCACTTGTACATCCTTCAGTAGCTAGAATTGACAATTTCACAACTGATTAACAATAGAGGCAGTGTAGTGCAGTGGATAGATTGGTCTCTGAGCCAGGAAGATTCCTATTCTAGTCTAGCTTCTGACAAATACTGGTTTTGTGACCCTGAACAGTCCCCTATTTTTCAGGACCCTCGGCAGTCCTCAGAAATTATAATTTGTAGAGAAAGTGCCATGGTACAACCCCATTTTCACCCTTTTTCCATTAGGAAAAAAAAGCTGGATTTTGTTTAATGCCTAGGGTAAAAGAGAGGAGAATATGGGTACCTGAATGCGGTAGTTGAGTAGGAATGGTAAAATCAGAGCGTAGAAGACCAAAGAAGGATTTTAGATTAGAGCATTCATGTTAACGATCACTGTTAAATCAACTCTTCCTTAGAACCCAATCCCTTACCCTTACATGTGTCATTGTTAGTGTCATTAGTATTCCCATCGTTTCTTATTCAGTTTTCTCCATCATTACCTACACTCAACTGGCACTAAATGATGTCAACATTACCTCCACCATAATTTTCTAATTCAGAACATTGCATGAGTCCAGGCTCTCAAAATCTCTCCCCTGGACTGAGATGAGAATAGCCCAGCATTAAAAAAAAAATCTGTATAATCTGGACTCTATCTCTCTTTTCTATACCTATGTTATCTCCCTCTGCTCACAGGTGGCACAGTGGATAGAGTGCTTAACCTGGAGTTAGGAAGATTCATCTTCCTGAGTGCAAATCCATCCTTAGATACATACTAGCTGTGTGATCCTGGACAAGTCAATTAACTGTTTGCCTCAGTTTCCTCATCTGTAAAATGAGCTGGAGAAGGAAATGGCAAATCATTCCAGTGTTTTTGCCAAGAAAACCTCAAATCGAGTTACAGAATTAGATATGACTATAAATGACTGAAGAGGAATTTGCATTATCTCCTTCTTGTTATCATGCCAGACTCATTCCTGTAAAGCCAACCTTCCATTCTTCTCTGCCCAGCTAAATTCTATCCATCTTTTTAAAAGATCCATCAGATCTTTGCTTTTTCAAGAACCCTTCCTTACTCACTCTAGATAAGCATGAGCTCCCTTCTCAGAGTGCCTGGAACACAGAAGGCACTTAGTGAATTTTGACTTGGCTTTAATTATAGGAATTGTCTATTCTGCTCATTTGAAATGCAATCTATTTGAGTTATTATTATATTATCGTGGCCCAAGGTGATAATGATGATGATTCAGAGAGAAAAAGAATGACAGAGAAGTTCTAATGATTGTCCTTGCCATCTGACTAAGATTGTATAATTACCATAAAGTGAAGGGGATGGCTAGGCTCCCAGCTGCTGTTGGCTATGGCCAGAGATTCAAGTGGCCAACCAAGACTTCTGGAGATCAGTGTTGCAAAAGCAATACAGATCAATTTCAAGTTCCACGTTGGGCAGATTTTGTTCTGTGTAAGCTGATGAGTTAGAGAGGGAAAACAACTTTTCTTTCCTTTGATTACTTCTACTATAGTCTGTAATACAGAGCTGGGGAGTAGAATACACATTTCTTGCCCATTCCATTATCTAAAGGTGCATGAGTTTAAAGAATTTCCCTAGTCACACTTGAATTAGGACAGTCAAGTGGGAAGAGTTTTTAATAGATACCTGAAGATAGATAGCTCCATATAGGTGCATTTAATATTTTCCTTCTATTTTCTCTTATATTCAAGAAATCACTTGATCACAGGATATTCAGTGACTGAGTCCTATGAATATAGGGGTTAGTGAATAGAGAGGAGAACTTAGATATGAGATAGAAACTCTAGAGCTATATATTTCATATTTTCATATTTTGAATCATATTATCCCTTAGATAACTCTGGTCCCACATAGTGGGTATTTGAACTGGCCTTCCCTTAAATTGGCTTGACAATGGAAGGCTGACAATTTAGTTGTTTGTATGCTTCAGTCTTTAAAAAGAATATGCACTCATGTCCCATTAGAAAAACTGAGGGTTACTGGACTAGTGGCTCAAGGGGAACACCACCTGAAAGGCAATTTGGATATTGCACTTCTTCCTTCATTGGATAATTACTACAATGACATGCTGTCATCCTATAAACTTATGGAAAATAGCACTTGGCTGATGTGGACTGCTTAGGGTGCTACAAGCTGTCAAAGGACATAACATATAAGCATGGCAAAATGCTGCACATGTTTGGCTCATCTGGGCCATTTTGAAGTTTTTAAAGTAAATCTATATACCTTCTGTATTAAATAGGTTTCACATGGGAATTTACCCTTAGTTTCTTGGGCTCAAGAAAGAATTAGATTGCCTTAGTGACTGAATGAATTGTATATCCAATACAAAAGGAAATATGTATCCCACTGGTTTGAATATGAGCCCCTTTGGGCACAAATGAGACAGGAAAAGAAAAATATACATGAAGGTCAGTGTAACTTAGTGAAAACACATTAGACTGAGATCCAAAAGACTTGGATTCTAAAAATTACATGCTAAAAAAACCAAAACAAAACAAAAAACAAAGATACTAACACACAACAAAAACACATTGAGACAACAAAATCTCCAGCATCAAGTTCTGACTCCTTTGAAATAGCTATTTGAATAGATTAGTTGCTATATTCATTCAGTATCTTCTCTCCCTTCCTACTCTGTCATGAAATATCAGTTCTCACAAATGCCCTCTGGTACAAAAGTTCCAATTTTCTCACATAGTTACAATAAATACAACATATATACTCATGTCCTTACGTACCATACTTGATAACTCAAACCCATAAAAGCTCTGAATTGGAAAGTATCTCAGAGAATAGCTTGTTCAGCCACCTCATTTTACTGTTGACTATATTTAGTCCCTAGATATAGTAAATGAATTGTCCAAGGCTGTGCAGCAAATGACAAAGCTAGGATTTGGAGCCAGAGCCTCTGATTCTACATAATTCTAAATTCAACATTCTTTAACCCAAGTATAGGATTTTATATTTATCCTTTTCAAATTTCTTCTTGAGTTTGGTCTGGTTAGATCCTTTCAGGCTCCATTTCTATCATCAAATATTTTATCTATTCTTTCCTAGCACTGTCATTTACATTTGGTAAGGAGGCCATCGATTTTCATTAAAATGTTGACTAGAATAGGATTGAGGAGAGATCCATTGAGCATACAACTAGAGATCTTTTTTCAGGTTGTCATAGATACATTAATCACGACTCTATGGAAGATTACTAGTCATTAAAACAATTCTTAATCCACTTAACTTTAGTATCACCTAACTTATATCTCCACAAGAATAGTCAGAATGATTTTGTCAAATCCTTCATTGAGCGATAAATATATATCTACCGCATTCCCTTTATATACCAATCTAGTTACTCAGTCAAAATATATAACATCTATTCACTAAGTACTCTCACTAAGATGATCAGTACTGTTACTGTATCTTTAAGAACTAAATGATAACTTGTAGAAAAGGTAGTTTGTGCAGGCAGTTACAATGTAAAAAATGCCCTTCTATGATGTGCTTCTATGAGTCAGTGATAAGAAGGTATTTTTAACTTTTGTTCTATAAGGATCAATGGAGAATTTGTGGAGAAGATAAAAAGACAGGTGAGGAGAAATTGCTTTCTTGTAAGAAACAGCTTATCTGTTATATTGTGGGAAAGACATAATAAAGAATGAATATAATGAAGAAATTGTTTTCCTGTGATAGATTGAGAGAAAGTGGAGAAGGTATGGAGATATCTACTTTTCAGATGCTGTTTTCACCTTTATTTTGTAAAGAGGATTTGGTATCTTGAAAAAAATTAAATAATGTGGAATAATGTTTTCATAAGTAAAGATTAAATCATTTGCCATTAGAGTGAGGGTTTGAAGTAACTAGCTGTGATTTTTACAGTCAAAATATATCTTTGTTTTATTAATGCTTTCATTTCATAACAAATTGTATAATCAATAATTTTTAATATTTATTTAATCATGGGAGGTTAAGGAATTTAATGTATTGAGAAATGAGTAATTACTATTGAAAAAAGATTTTCCCAGGTTATTATATGAGTAATATTTAACAAGCTGAAATGGGACTTCAGATAATTAATGAAAAAAAGTTACAATTTTATTTATTAGAAAGAGAATATCCAAACAAACCCCCAGATTTCTGAGGACTCAGAATAATAAAATTAAATATGGGAACTGGACAAATAAAAAGCTGAGAAGTGGCCTAGAAGTGATGTTGGCAGACTCTAGTTTACTTGCTACAAAAAGGAATTAGAAATATCAATAAAGACAACATTGAAAGGCAACAAAACTCATGTCTAATGTGATGAACAATGTTGGAACCATAATATGAAAGTTAAAGCACACATCCTTCCTTTTTGTTAACAATTGGTATACAACAAAAACGGAAAACTAAAATCATGCTATTAGGTGGTTTTGTTTAACTGTTTTCAGGAATAGATTTTGTTGGGGGAGGAGAGACCTGGGAAGTATGTTTGATGTCAAAACAAAATCTATCCAAACAAATTATACATATTTTTTAATATAAAAAGAAAACAAGGTTATTCTGGCACAATTTGTTCTTGATGAAGCTATATTGCCTTGTAGTGACCACTACTTCCTTTTTTAATTGTTCCTTCCTCTAATAATGTGTTTCAGAATTTCTCAAGGAAATAATATCAAGCTTGCCAACCATAGCATGAAAAACTCATTTTTTTTTGAAAATTGGAACAGCATTTGTTCACTTCAAATCCAGTGGTACCTCTCTTGCTCTTTACATATTTTCAAAGATTAGTTAACAGTAACTCAGATGAAAATTGGCCACTTCTTTCAGGATTCTACGATGTAATTCATATAGTCTACAATGTGCTTCATGTAGTCCTGGTGACTTAAATTTGAAGAGGGAAGAGACCATCAAGTTTTATACCCATTGAGCCATATGTATAAATGTTTGCTATGTATAAATTAAGCAAAGCTTTTTAAATTTAATTGAATTCACAGAAAAGAAATCTTTAGTATCACAAATAGCATGGATAAGTGAACATGAATTTGTTCACCAAATGCCTAAATAAAAAGAAAAGTTACTTCCTTGAAACTAAAGCAAGAAATATGTGTAATAAGAGGAAGTATGATTTATTGCTTTTGCTTAAAAAAATATACCAAATAATTCATGAAACTTATAAAAAGAAGCACAGTTCCCATGATGCTATTTCATAGTAGGCATGATAGTTCTACCTTATGCTATTCTTGTTAGATTGCCTATGGAATATTATGTACACTTCTGTGTACCACATTTTATTTTATTTTTTCCCTTTAATAGCGTTTTATTTTTCCAAATACATGCAAAAATAGTTCTCCTCCTCCCAATCCTTGCCCCCATCCCACCCCCACCTCCACCCCCAGCATCAATCTGATATATGTTAAATATGTGCAATTCTTCTAAACATATTTCCATATTCATTATGCTGCACAAGAAAAATCAGATCAAAAGGGGGGAAAAATGAGAAAGAAAAAAAAATCTCATTGTTGAAAAGAGCCAAGTCTATCACAATTAATTAACATATCATCTTCTTGTTGTTGCGCATGAAGTACCTTTTAAAAGGATAATTTATAATCTAGAACTAATCCAGATGAGGGTGACCAGTTTGGTGAAAACTGTCATCTGAGGAGCAGGAAAGAGAATTATTTATTAAACTTATGTAAGGAGAGATCCTAAGGATCCTTGGATTTTGCCATCCTCTAAGAATTCTTGAGACATTCTAGCCTTTCTGGTTAGCCTGACAGCTTAACTCTTTTATGTGTTATCTTCCCCATTTATAGTATTAACTCTTTGAGACCAAGGACTAGCTAGGTTTTTCCCCACCTTGGCATAGTGTTTGGCATATAATAAGCACTTAATACATGCTTTTTTCATTCATTCATCCATTCACTCATTCAAGGCCAAGCAGACTTTAATCAATATCTCCAAAAGCTGAAGCATTGTCCTGCAAAAAAGAAATTGTAATCATTGTATATGGCCCTGGAATGTAAACCTAGGAAGAAATGGCTGGGTAGAATTCTTGATACTTGTTGTAAATCTCATTAGTAGATTAAAAACTGAATGAATGAGTGGTTCTAAAAAGTTGTGATCAGTTTCAACCTGAAGGGAGGACTTTTAAAGTTCCCCAAAGATTTGTCCTTTCCCTATGTCTGTTCAACATTTTTATCAATGACTTGGGTGAAAGTAGAGGTTGCATACTTATCAAGTTTCTTGAAGATAGGAAGCTGGAAAGGAAGGGAATAATTTATATGCTGGTTCACATTATCAGGATGGAAAAAGATTACAATAGTTTTAAATGATGGGCTAAATTTAACAAAATGAAAAATAAAAGAGATGGATAAAGTGTCCTACAATGGGATTTTAAAAATCAAATTTATGAATAAATAATGAAAATTATGTATGGTTAGACAAAAATTCATGTGAAAAAGGGACCATGTACCCAATATGAATCAAATGTATGATATGATGATCAAAAAAAAAGTGAATTCAATATAGGATTATATTCAGAATTAGATTGGTATAAGCCTTGCTATATAATGCCCCAATTAGATCACATCTGGAGCACAATATTTTGTTCTTGGCAATACATACTAGGAAAAACAATAACAATCTGGGGTAGCTAGGTGGTATAATGTGTGGGGATTAAAATTATCCCACCTACAATAAGAAAGACTGAGGCAGGGGTAGCTAGGTGGCGCAGTGGATAGAGCATCAGCCCTGAAGTCAGGAGGACCTGAGTTCAAATTTGATCTCAGACACTTAACATTCCCTAGCTGTGTGACCCTGGGCAATCACTTAACCTCAACTGCCTCAGCAAAAAGCAAAAAAAAAAAACAACAAAAAAAAAAAAACGGAGGCAGAAGTCTGAGCCAATGGCACTGTATTAAAGGGTTCGTGGTCCCTTCTAAAGAACTGAACCTCAGATCTTCCTCATGATCTGAGATACCACCTCCTTCCAGGGTCCTATTTTTATAGGGCTAGATGTCCAGTTATTTCAGATTTATGCCAAATACAGAATAATTCAATTGGATTGACGTGATGGATAAGCTAAAATAACAATATGTCAGCAACATCACAAGTTGGATGAAATAAGGAATATCTTCACATAAAATAGATAGGCTTCTTAATTTCGGCAGGAGGAAATGGTACAAGCTGTCACAGTCTGTGACTTAAGTTTTCATAAGATGATCATCTGCTCCTATTGGACAAGTGATTGGTACAGAGGTACAAAAACATTTTGGAAGACTTTCCACATAGTTGTGACATTTTCCACATTGGGTTTGGTCATTATGACAAGGCAAAACAAGAATAGAAGGCCTTTAGCTAACTTTAAGCTAACTGTCTCCTCCTTAAAAAAATAGGAAAGAAAAGAAAAGAAAAAAAGAGAAACAATGACAAGTTTGAGCTGATCCAGAAGAAAGTAATGAGGATGATGAAAAGTCTGAGACCATGCCATATGAGAACTGATTAAAGAAACTTGGGCTACTTTGCCTAGAAGAAAAAAGTCCTCATGGTTTTTGATAGTTGTCTTCAAGCATTTTAAAGTTCTATTGTTTAAAAAAAAATAAAAGGATTGAACTTATTTAGTTTCTCCCCAGTGGGCAAAGCTTGTAGGGACTCTTTGAAAGTTGCAAATTGATATATTTCAGTTTGAAATTAAAAAAGAAATCCCCAACAAGTAGGATTCTCCAAAGGCAAAATGTACTATTTCACAAAGTAATGAGATTTCCATTACTGGAAAATTTTAAAACAGAGTCCAGATGACTGTTTTTCCAGTATGTTTTAAGTGATTTTCTTCTCAGTTATATCTTGTAAAGCAATAGCCTTTCCAGCTTGCTATGATTCTATATTTAAGTTTTCATGATCAGCAGGCTGATTTCAGAAAGACCTGCAGAGACTTACATGAACTGGTGCTAAGTGAAGTGAATAGAACTGAGAGAACATTGTACACAGCAACAAAAAGATTATGTGATGATCAATTGTGATGGACTTGGCTTTTTTCAACAATGAGATAATTCAGACCAATTTCAATAGACTTGTAAAGGAGAGAGAATCTGCATCCAGAGAGAGATCTATGAGGACTGAATGTGGATCACAACATAGTATTTTCACCTTTGTTGTTATTGTTGTTTGCTTGCTTGTTTTTTTCTTTCTCATTTTTTTTTTCACTTTTGATTTGATTTGTCTTGTGCAGCATGATAAATGTGGAAATATGTCTAGAAGAATTACATTTGTTTAACCTATATTGGATTATTTGCTATCTGGTTTAGGGAGCAAAGGAGGAGAAAAATTCGGAACATGAGGTTTTGCAGGGGTGAATATTGAAAACTATCATGTGTGTATTTTCAAAAATAAAAAGCTGGGGCAGCTAGGTGGTGCAGTGGATAGAGCACCAGCCCTGAAGTCAGAAGGACCTGAATTCAAATTTGATCTCCCACACTTAACACTTCCTAGCTGTGTGACCCTGGGAAAGTCATTTAATCCCAATTGCCTCAGCAAAAAAAAAAAAAAAAGCTATTATTTTTTAAAAAAGATTTCATTACTTTCAGAAAAATATAAAAAGACTTGTATGAACTGATGCAAAAGAAAATGAGCAAAATCAGGAAAACATTGTATGTAGTAACAGCAGCATTGTGTGATGATCAATGATGAATGACTTAACTCTTCTCAGCAGTGCAATGAACCAAGACAATTACCAAGGACTCATGATGAAAAATGCTATCCACATCCAGATAAAGAACCAATGAATTCTAAAGGCAGAATTGAAGCATATATTTTTACTTTATTATTTTTCATGGTTCTTACCTTTTGGTCTATTTCTTTTTTTCATAACTGTGACTAATATGGAAATATGTTTTACATGGTTGCACATATATATACATATATATATATAATCTATATCAAATTGCTTATCATTTAAGGAAGAGAGGAGGGGAGGGATGGAAGGAGAAAAATTGGAACTTAAAATCTTGTGAAAATGAAAGTAAAAAATTGTCTGGGGGGAAAATATTATCTTTAAAAATTTTTATTACTATCCCCCAGGGATAGTATGGATAGCCAGGTAGCAACTATTTCACTTTGGTAGGTTTGTGATTTAATCACAACCTCTCCATGTAATTTTTTTCTCCATGCTTTTCCATACATCTTTTATAGTTAACTCACTAAAGCACTTTCACTAATCCTTTTAATATCTACAAGAAACCTGGAAAGTTTTCAGACTGTCCATCTGCTGACATTCATGACACATGACTGTACCACCTTTTACAACAAACATTTATTAACTGGCTCCTATATGTACATAAAGAAACAAACATAGAGATTATCCAGTTATGCATAACAGAGAATATGAAATTTCACAGCTTCTCAAAGTCAAGGGGGGCCTCAGAGGGAACTTGTCTTATCAGAATCTCCTCTACAAAAATACCTATTAGTTCTCATCTAGCTTTTTCCAGATAACCTCCAAGAATAGGGAACTCCTCTCTTTTTTTCTTGATAATTTCTTTTTAAAAATCTATTAAGGTTTTATTTTTTCTATTATATTAATTTTTTGATACACATTTCTTTATGAATCATGTTGGAAAAAAATCAGAACAAAGGGGGAAAACCACGGGACAGAAAAAAAAAAAGAAAAAAGAAGTGAGCATAACGTGTTGATTTACATATATTCAATCTCCATAGTTCTTTTTCTGGATGAAGATGATGTTTTCTATCCAGTTTATTGGGGTTTCCTTGGATCACTGAAGCAATAAGAAGAATCAAGTATTTTATAGTTGATCACACAATCTTGCTGTTACTGTGTACAATGTATTCCTGGTTTATCATTTTCCTTTTCTGTCGCCTTGGCCAATCTGATAGATGTGATAGGTTATTTTAAGATTTGCATTTCTCTAATCAGTAGTGATTTAGAGCATATTTTCATATGACTATAGATGGCTTTAATTTCTTCATCTGAAAATTGTCTATACATATCCTTTGACCATTTACCAATTGGGGAATGCCTAATATTCTTATAAATTTAATTTATTTCTCTCTATATTTTAAAAATGAGGCCTTCAGGGGCAGCTAGGTGGCGCAGTGGATAGAGCACCAGCCCTGAAGTCAGGAGGACCTGGGTTCAAATCTGGTCTTAGACACTTAACATTCCCTAGCTGTGTGACCCTGGGCAAGTCACTTAACCCCATTTGCCTCAGCAAAAA
>JAJPUD010005713.1:50493-94640 GCA_023553655.1 Myrmecobius fasciatus
ACACTGGCTATAAAAATTGTTTCCCAGCTTTCTGCTTCCCTTCTAATGCTGGTTGCATTGGTTTTGTTTGTGCAAAAACTTTTTAAAATTTAACATCAAAATTATTCATTTTGCATTTCATAGTGTTCTTAATATTTTTTGTTTTGCCATAAATTCTTCCTTTCTCCAAAGACCTGACAGATAAACTGTCCCTTGCTCCCCTAATTTGCTTATATATTACCGTTTATGTCTAAATCATATACCCATTTCAACCTTCAACATATAAGGTGTGAGACATGGTCTATGACTAGTTTCTGCCATACCATTTCCCATTTTTCCCAGAAATTTTTGTCAAATAGTGGAATTCACTATTTTTTGAGATAACCCATTCCATGTTTAGAAAGCTCTAGTTAGTTTGATCTAGGTAGATCAAATGGATCTGTGAATGTATAGATTTTGGAGTTCCCCCCAAAAATGTGCATTTAAATCTCTATATACCTGATCATCCTGTGCAACTCTTGTCTTCATTATTTCATGACTTTGCCACAGGAGACCCATCTAGTATGTTGAAACCCTTTTTTTTTGTTTTTTTCTGGCATTAGGAAGGAACCTTCAGAACATTCAGGTTGTTTTTCCTTGCCCTTTCCTTGCATTTTACAAGATCAACTTCTCTTCATATCATACATTTCCTAGATGATATCTTTTATTATTGCTATTCTTTGAAGTTATTCATTGCTTATATGTTGAATCCTACTCACACTTGTCAGGTACCTCTCCATTAGCTTCTGAATAATATATTTTTTTTATTTTGTAAAATTTTTTCAGAATGGGGGAAGCAGGCAATTGGGGTTAAGTGACTTGACCAGCATCATACAGATAGTAAGTGTCTTAGATTTGAACTCAGGTCATCCTGATTCCTGGGCTCTTTCCACTCTGCCATCTAGCTGCTCCACAAATTTTCTTTTTAATAACCATCAACATTTAACAGATTATTTCTGTATGCACAGAAGACAACAAAAGAGATTTTACATAAAACTACTAACTTGTTATGTCCAGTTTCTTTTTTCTTCTACTGCCTACAGCTTAGGAACTTTTTTGTATAATTAAAATTTAATAGTAGTTTCAGCACTATCCTGTTCAACTGTCTCCCCTTCTGAATTTCCTTTTGCTCTCCTCTGTTTATTTTTTCATGTTTCATCATACTTTTTTCTTCCTTTATGATTTTTTTAAATGACTCACTAGTGTCCTTTTCTTCCTTCCCATTATCATTACTCCACAATTCTCCCCACCAAAAGAAATAACAAAAGCCCTTCTTTGTAAGAAGCAAACACAGTCATGCAAAAACAAGCTAAACAATGACTATGTTAGCTTATTCCGTACCTCCAGTTTATCATCTCTTTGCCAGGAAGTGGGGAACATGATTCCTCATCAGTCTTGATAGTTGTAATTGATTATCTCATGGATCATAATTCTTTCATCTTTCATAGTTGTTTTTCTTAATATCATTACTGTATAAGTTGCTCTTTTCATTACACTCTCCATCAATTCATACAAGTGGTTCCAGGTTTCTCTGAATCTGTCCCTTTGCCCTTTCCCAGGATAGCTTGTTTCCTATTCTTTATAAAAACCAAAAGTACCCCTTTTGGTACATATGTTGTTTTTTCTTTCTTTGATTTTTGTTAGGATATAAGACAAGTAAGTAGTAACTCTGAACTAAGCATATGGATAGTTTAGTAACTTTTTTATTATAATACCAAATTACTTTTCTAAATGGTTGCATCAAAAAATAACTCAGGCAAAAGAATCTTAATGTGCTTGTATTTATCTAACTCCTGTAACATGTGTCATTTCCATTTTTTGTAATTTTTGTTATTCTGGTGGGGGTGAGTTGAAATTTCAAGTGTTATTTTAGTTTTGCATTAGTGATTTTAAACATTTTTTCATGTAATTATTGATAGCTTGGATTTTATCCTTTGAGAATTGCTTATTCATATCTTTTGACCATGTAGCTATTATAAAATGGTTATGGTTCTTATATATTTGTATTAATTCCCAAATTTCTTGGATAACAAATGCTTATCTCAGAAATTTGCTGCAAATACTTTCCCTAAATAACTTTTTTTCCTTCCAATTCCAATTGCATTTTTTTCCTTTTTTGACGGAAACTTTTCAATTTTATGTAATCAAAATTGTCCATTTGTCTCATGATTCTTTCTGCTCCTTGATGAAGAAATAGTTCCTTACCCATAGTTGTAAAGGATATCTCCTTATTTGCTCTTCTAATTTGCTTATGAGATAACCTTTATAATTAAGACGTATCCATTTGGAGTTCATTGTGATACACAGTGTGATATGTTGAGCTTAATTTCTGCTAGACTGCTTTCCAGCAGAAGCTTTTGCTAAATTCTTGTGTTAGTAGTTGTAGAACTTATGTTTAATGAATACTATGCTAAAAGATTTATTTGTTCCTAGATCTCATAAAGCTATTCTGTTCAATTGATCACCTTCTTTATTTTCAAACCAGAAGCAAATAGTTTAATGATTACAGCTTTGCAGCATATCTGGTACTGCTGGGTTCTTTCCCTTTATATTCTTGTTCATTATTTCTCTTGAGAAACAACCTTTTGTTCCTCCTGATATATTGTTATTTTTCTAATTCTATAAAGTAACTTTTAGTAGTAGTGTTACACTGAATTTGTAAAATAATTTAGTATTTTGGCAAAGTCCAACCCTGACTAGACATAAGGATCTGTCTTTATTTCTATAAAGAGATTTTATATTCATACTTAATTCCTGTGTTTTACTGTCTGGAATCCTAGGTATTTCATGTATTCTTTAGTTATTTTAAATGGAATACTTTTTTAAAATGTAATTCTACTGGGTTTTGTTGGTAACATATAAAAGGGCTAGTCATTTTGTGAGTTTATTTTATATCTGTTGCTTTGCTGGTTACTGTTTCAATTAATTTTTATTTGGCTCACTAAGTTCTTTAAGCAAACTATCATGTCATTTGCAGAAAGCAATACATTTGGTTCCTTTTTGCTTGTGGTTATTCCCTGAACTTATTTAAATTTTCTTATTGCTATAGGTACATTTCTAAAACTATGTCAAATAATGGTGATGACAAAGGGCATCCCTTGATGTTATTGGGGAAAGCTTCTAGAGTTTCTCCATTAAGCTAATGCTTATTTTCAGGTAGATACTATTCAACACATCAGGGGATAGTCTGTTCATTTCTGTTTCTGTTTTAATGTTTTAAAATAAATAGGTATTGTAGGATTTTTTTCCAAAAAATTTTCCTCTAAGTTTTGATATAACCATGGGAGGGTTATTATTTTGCTATTAACATGGTTTATAATGTTTATAGTTTTCCTAATATTGATCCAAGGGCAGCTAGGTTTTGCAGAACATAAACTGCCAGTTCTGGAGTTAGGAAGACTCATCTTCATGAGTTCAAATACAGCCTCAGACACTTACTAGCTGTGTTACCCTAGGCAAGTTATTTCACCTTGTTTTCCTCAGTTTTCTCATCTGTAAAATGAGCTGGAAAAGAAAATGGCAAACCTCTTCAGTATCTTTGCCAAGCCCCCAAAAAAACCCCAAATGGGTTTTCAAAGAGTCAGACATAATTAATAAATGACTGAATAACAACAATATTGAACTAACACTTCATTCCTGATAGGACAATTTATGTAATATTAGAATGAATTGTTTTTTAAATGTTTGCTAGAATTAACTTTAAAAATCTATTTCAGGGGGCAGCTAGGTGGCGCAGTGGGTAGAGCACCAGCCCTGAAGTCAGGAGGACCTGAGTTCAAATGTGATCTCAGACACTTAACATTCCCTAGCTGTGTGACCCTGGGCAAGTCACTTAACCCCAATTGCCTCAGCAAAAAGCAAAAAAAAAAAAAAAAAAAATCTATTTCAGTTCTTCAGAGACTGCTTTAGTTCATATCTGGTCATATGTGAATAATCCTTTTTGTGTCCATAAAAAACTTGGGATCACATCAAGGAGTTTTATGATTTCCTGAAAACAATGCAGCCCATTCTCACCCTTCTGTCCAAGTCCTATCCCAATTGGTTATCTATTTTTTGTATGTTTGTACAAGTTATATATACTAAGAGACAAGCTCTATCCATAATCCGAAAGATAAACATTTATTATGGTCTTTTTTGTATAAGCCAAACTCTTTGAACAGTTCAGATCTCTTCCAAGAGGCTCTTTAGTGCACCATGGCTTGATGTGAATAACAACACAATATCATCTCAAAATAACATCTAGAGGATCTCACCATCCTCAGAGGATTTCTCTTCACTTTCTCCATGACATAGTGGCAAATATGTCTGGGGAATGGACACCTTTTTGTTTTATGCCTACGTTTTATGATGATTATTATTTCTACTGTTATATCTTATAAGAAATCTTTAATGATTTTGATGAAGGTAGAGAGATGAAAAGAACCTTTAAGTGGCATTTTGTTCTACTGATTCAAATACTTTTAATAATCAACAAAGAACATAGTAGGATCTTACTTTTTTACATTTTCCAGGCAATTTTGGAATGGTAAAGATTTTCATTTTTTAATAATCATTTGTGAATCTCTGCTTGTTCTCCAGAAATCTAAAAACTGAGGATACTTTTGAATGCTATATAGGTACTTTTTTCATCATTATTCTTCTTGCTTTTTAATAATTTTGATCTTTATTTAACATGTTAGAAGTTGATTGTACACAAATGAATAAAGATTTTGTATGGGTAGGAAAGGAAATAGATAGAATGTTAGTTGTTGATGTTCTCTTAGTCAATATTTTAAAACATGTTTTTGGTATTATCTCCTGATTCAGAAACCTTGCACATTGACTCTAGCTCTCTCACAATTGTGTTTTCTTCCACATGAATCTCCTCTATATACAATTAGTCTATATATCCAGGCAGCTTTTCCTATCTTTGTATTTATTAATGCCATTGTAACTTATGTATGAGTATATCCTGGACTATGTTAGGGTCCAAGTGTAGATTATTAAGGTACCTTTACTGGTGAAAAATTTACTATAGTATTCTTTAAAGATCATTTTCATCTTTCTTCTTTGTTGTTCTTTTGTTTTAGTCCTCCTATAACTTTTGGATAACTGCAGAGCTGGATTTCTTGAAAAAGTTTTATTAAACTAACCTTACCTTCTATTCCTCTCTGCTTTAGAAGATTATGTTGGTAATAATTCTCCACCACCTTCTGTAAAACTTTTGCAAAAATTTCTCATCTAAATTACCTTTGACACATGAAGAAATTGTCTTTGGTCCCCATCTCTCTCAACTTGCCAAGTAAGTAAAATGCTTGCAAAATTAGGCCTTTTCTGTTTTGGTTCTCTTGTTGTGACAATAGTCACAGTCATTGTCTTCTGTATAAAATAAATTTTCATTGGAATTAATGTCATTTTAGATTCCCATTTCCCATTTTTCATTGTTGATTATTTGTTTAAATAATTCAGAATTGAGTTGCTTAGATAGGATGTTATACTTTTTTTTTCATCATTATTCTTCTTGCTTTTTAATAATTTTGATCTTTAATATGCTAGAAGTTGATTGTACACAAATGACTAATCCAAGATAACTTTTACACCACTTCTGTCTTTTTCTGTCTGTTAACATAAAAACTATTTCATTTTTTGCAATATTATTTACTGCTCACCTACATAGAACTAAAGAAAGTGCTTATGATATAAAGGCATGAGGGTTCTGTGAAATCTACAAGTCTTTAGTTTCTCTCATTCCTTTTTCTTAAAATATGCCTTCTCATATGTATTTCAATATCTTTACTTTTTTTTTCTTTTGCACTTTTATTGAATTTACTCATTTCTCCACCTATCTCTTCATCCTTAGCAAGCTATATTGGTTCAAAAGCTACAATTATTGTCATAGTGGTCCTTTTGCAAGCACTTATCATTAGCAATACTAGATGACTAGATATTCCATGAAAAATATTGTTTCTTGTTTGAAGTGGGATGGGTAGAGGAAGGGTACAGCTAGGTAGTGAAGTGGATAGAATACCAGTCAGGAAGATTCATTTTTCTGAGTTCAAATTTGGTCTCAGACACTTACTAGCTGTATGCCTTCTGGGCAAAACACTCAACTCTGCCTCAGTTTCCTTATCTGGAAAGGAAATAGCAAGCTACTCCAGTGTCTTTGTCAAGAAAACCCAAATGGAGTCACAGAGTTAGATATAACCAAACAACAGCAAAGCATTACTACTTTTGTTTATTCTATAAGACCAACTTCTTTCTTTGTCTCTTCAAGGTGTACCAGGACTTATCTTCCATTTGGCTGCAACTTCCTCTTTCTTCTAGTTTCCTTTTTACTAAGAATTTCAAGATTGATATGATTCATCTTCTCTATCTACTAAGTAGGAAAGATGGAGGGGAGATTTGGAGGGAAGAAATAATTCTTATACAGTCTATAGAGATCAAGCTGAGTGGCTTGCCCAGTTGATGTTACATAATATAAAGTTAAAATTGTTTAAGTCAGCTTGGTTTTCTCCATTAATGCTCAATATTCTTTATTATTATTGTTAATAGCAGTACTTGTATGTTCCTCTAATCAACCTTTATTACAACAGGTGTTTTGAAATGGTGATATTTCATTACTATTATACATATTGGACTTAACATATATTTTAACATGTTTAACATATATTGGATTACCTGCCACCTAAGAGAGGGTATGGGGAGAAGGAGGAGAAAATCTGAAAGACAATACTATGCAAGGGTCAATGCTGTCAAATTATTCGTGCATATGTTTTGAAAATAAAAAGCTTTAAAATTAAAAAAAGAAAAAGAAAAAAAATCAGATCAAAAAAGGAAAGAATGAGAAAAAAAAGCAAGCAAACAGGAAAAAAGTGAAAATACTATGTTGTGATCTACATTCAGTCCCCACAGTCCTCTCTTTGAATGCAGATGGCTTTCTCCATCACAAATCTATTGAAATTGGCCTGAATCACCTCTCTGTTGAAGAGTTATGTCCATCAAAGTTGATCATCACATAATCTTGTTGTTGCTATGTACAATGTTCTCTTGGTTCAAGCAAGTCTCTCGAGGCCTTTCTGAAATCATCCTGCTGATCATTCCTTATAGAACATTAATATTCCATAACATTCACACACCATAACTTATTCAGCCATTCTCCAACTAATGGGCCTCCACTCAGTTTCCAGTTCCTCGCCACTACAAAAAGGGCTGCTACAAACATCTTTGCATATGTGGGTCCTTTACCCTTTTTTATGATCTCTTTGGGAGACAGGCCCAGGAGAGACACTGCTGGATCAAAGGCATGCACACTTTGATAACCCTTTGGCCTGCTTCCTTTTAAAAGCAGGAAAATAGGAGTGAACACTGGGGCAGATGACAAATATGATAGAGAACATTTGGGTAGTCCCATTTCCTGGTGGCTTTTATAACATATTGTTTTTGGTAACATGCTACAATCCATTTATATGCCCATTTCCCCTTTAAATCATTTGTAATACTGATTCTGAGATTGTGAAATTCCATGGTTCACACATAGTATCCCAAAATATTGATATTAAAGAGATTATCTTTTGAAGAAGAGCACTTGGGATATATGGGGGTGGGTGGGTAATACACACATATCTTCTTAGAGTGTGATGTGTTGGTAAAAACAGTAGACCTGCAATTTTTGAAAAATGGGTTTGAGTTCTGGTTTAGTTACTTCCTAACTATGTAACTTTGGAAAAGTCATTTGAAGGTTTTTTTCTCAACTGCAAAATAAGAGTTAGACTAGATGATCTTTGAATTTCCTTCTAGTTCTAAATCTGTGCATTAATGTGACAGAATTGTCAGGATCTTGTGGATAGAACATTGGTCTTTCCAAATAGGAAGATTTGGGTTTAAATCTTACATGTAACATATACTGGATTTGTGATTCTGAGGAAATCATTTAACCTCCCAGTTCGACAGTCAGCTTTCCACTACAATGAAAGTGCCTACTGGAATTGATAGAGGGAATTTCCTCATCAGGGAATTTCCCAAAACAATAAAATCACAGGTTTAATCTATCCCTATCCATGAAGTGGGCAACATTCAGAGATTTGGTAAACAGCATTGTACTTGCCCATTTGGGGCAGAACACTTGAAAACATAAGGATTGGTTTGGTGAAAATGATGGGGAAATTCTGAAAATATAAATGAAAAATGAGAACTACATAGGGTTTACCAGTAGTCCATTTCTCTCTAGGAAGATAGCATTTAATTCCATCAAAAGTAAAGTGAAAGCGAAGCTTAGAAACATGAGGGATTCTTGGCTCAGTAAGAAGGCAGATGAGATTCAGTTTTATGCTAATAGTAAAAATATAAAGCACTTTTACAATGCCCTGAAGCCTATTTATGGGTCAAAGACCTTTGGTGCATCTCAACTACTCAGTGTTGCTGGAATTTCACTGATCAGTAATAAGAATATGATCTTAGAAAGATGGGTTGAACATTTCCATACTGTTTTCAACAGATTGTCATCAATTAAAGCTGAAGTCATTGAACATATAGCTCAAGTTGAAATCAATCTCCTTTAAGCTATACTTACAAATGAAAAAGAAGTTGAATGCTAGTAGGCTCCTTTTGTGTGGCAAAGTGCCTGGTACTGATTTTATTCCAGCAGAGATCTACAAGGCAAGGGGTCCACTGTTCATATTAAAGCTGAACAAAATCTTTTGGGTCTTATGGCAAAAGAAGGATATCCAAGAGAACAAAGATGCCTCCATTTTCTGTCTCTATAAAAGAAAAGGAAATATTGTCCTGTGACCCAAGAGGAACTCTCTCTTAGTCAGTAACAACAAGATTCTTGTCAGAAGGAATTGGAAATTGGGTGAATGTCCATAAGTTAAGGAATGCCTGAATAAGTTATGGTATATGAATGTAATAGAATATTATTAGTCAATAAGAAATGATAAGCAGGCTGATTTCAGAAAAGCCTGGAAAGACTGACATGAACTAATGCTGACAGAAGTAGGCAGAACCAAGAGAACACTGTACACAGTAACATGATTATGTAATAAGCAGCTGTAATATATTTGGCTCTTTTCAACAAGGAGGTGATCCAAGGCAATTCCAATAGACTTGTGATGGAAAGTACACATTCCAAAGAGAAAATTATGGAGACTGAATGTGGACCAAAGTATGGTATTTTCATATTTTTGTTGTTTGTTTGCTTTTTTCCCCTTTCTCATGTTTTTTTTCCCTTTTGATCTGATTTTTCTTGAACAGCATGAAGAATATGGCAATATTCAGAAGAATTGCACATATATATTGCAGAATATATTGCATATGTTTAACTTATATTGGATTGTTGGCTATCTTGAGGAGATGGAAGGGAGGAGAGAGGGAAAAAATTTGGAATACAAGGTTTTGCAAAGGTAAATGTTGAAAACGATTTTTGCATATATTTGGAAAAATAAAATACTATCAAAATAAATAATGGTCATCTATCCAAGAGCCAGTGTGGCTTCAGAAAGGAATGAGGAACAGTTGATAATAGTGTTTGCTACCCAAGAACTCTAGAAAAAAATATGAGGAGCACAATAGAAATCTGTAGACAACATTCATCAATGTGACCAATGCCTTTGATACTGTCAGTCATAAGGACTTGTGGAAAATCATGGTGAAATTTGGTTGCCCAGAAAAGTTCATTAGTATTTTACATCACTTTTCTGATGGCATGTATGCACAGATTCTGGAAAATGGATAATGCTCTCCCAGTTTTCCAATCATCATCAGAATGAAACAGCCTTGTGTTTGCACCCAGGCTTTTTAACATGTTTTCCTCAATGTTATCTGACACCTTTAACAATAATAACAAAAAAAAGTTATTAAAGTTGAAAAAACTATTAGCCAAGACTAGAGGAAGAGTTGACTGAAACTTTTGTTTAGATAATTGTGCAATCAATGAAGCCTCAGAGCCTGAGATGCAACTCAATGTGGTATAAAATTTTTGCCTCTTATGCTAATTTTAGCCTAACAACACAAAGAAAACAGAGATTCTCCACCGGACAGCACCATATCATTTGTACATAAAACCATTGGTTACAGGAAATGGAGAAAATTTGAATGCTATGAATAAATTCATTTATCTTGGCCGTGTATTTATCTTGGATGGATACATAGATTATGAGATTGACCCACAAATTACTAAAAGTAGTTCAGTGTTTGGGAAGCTCCAAGGGAAAGTGGGAGATAAGAAGTAAGAGACTATCTAACAGAAGGTCTACAGAGCCATAGTACCATCTTATTGTTTTATAGCTGTGAAATTTGGATGGTCTACTAGCCTGCCAACAAACAACCAATTCCATTAGGAAAATTCTGAAGATCCCCTGGCAAGATAAAGTACCATATAGGGAGGTTCTTTCTCAAGCTGAATGGTCAAAAATTCAAATGCAATTGCAGAATGTAACTCTGATGGGTTGATTGCATTGTTTGAGGGCCAAATTTAAGTTTGCCTAAAAGGCTATTTTATGGAGAATTCACACAAGACAAGCACTCACATGGAAGTCAGAAGAAGGTCAAGGACACTCTGAAAATCTCTCTGTAGAACCTTGGCATTGATTGTAAGACATGATAGACATTGGCAAAGGACTGTCCAACATGATGTGCCTGTATCAATGATTATGCTGTGTCCATGAGCAAAACAGAATTGTGTGCTTAAAAGAAACCAGATAAACAAATTCCAAATGTTCAAAGGCACTCTTTGTGCCTGACCTGTGCTAGATCCTATTGATCTAATCTGCCACAGTGGGATACATCGTACTCTGATTCAACATTGTGATGTCCTTTTGTTCCTCCTCTAGTAGGAAGAACAACAATCCTAACTGATCCAATAGGCATACTGTTGCTGGCTACCTCAAACTCAAATCCTTTTCACCTTAATAGAAATCGTCATAGCACTTGCCCTCTGCAGACAAGATTAGAAAGGAAGCAATAAACTAGGAAAACCACATTCAGAGGTTCTGATAAAGGACTCGTTTCTAAAATATATAGAGAACTGACTCAAATTTATAAGAATTCAAGCCATTCTCCAATTGATGAATGGTCAAAAGACATGAGCAGACAATTTTCAGATGAAGAAATTGAACTATTTCTAGTCATATGAAAAGGGGCTCCAAATCACTATTGATCAGAAAAATGCAAATTAAGACAACTCTGAGACACCACTACACACCTGTCAGATTGGCTAAGATGACAGGAAAAGCTAATGACAAATGTTGGAGGGGATGTGGGAAAACTGGAACACTGATACATTGTTGATGGAACTGTGAACAGATCCAACCATTCTGGAGAGCAATCTGGAACTATGCTCAAAGAGTTATCAAACTATGCATACCCTTTGACCCAGCAGTGTTTCTATTGGGCCTATATCCCAAAGAGATCTTAAAGGAGGAAAAGGGACCTATATGAGCAAAAATGTTTGTGGCAGCCCTTTTTGTAGTGGCTAGAAACTGGAAACTGAATGGATGCCCATCAATTGGAGAATGGCTGAATAAATTATGGTATATGAATGTCATGGAATATTATTGTTCTGTAAGAAATGACCAACAGGAGGATTTCAGAGAGACCTGGAGAGACTTGCATGAACTGATGCTGAGTGAAATCAGCAGAACCAGGAGAACATTATACACAGCAACAAGACTATATGATGATCAATTCTGATGGACATGGTTCTCTTCAACAATGATGTGATTCAAACCAGTTCCTATCGTTCAGTAATAAAGATAGTCATATACATCCAGAGTAAGGCCTGTGGGAACTGAGTTGGACCACAACATAGCATTTTAATGCTTTCTGTGAATGTTTGCTTGCATTTTGTTTTCCTTTTTAGGTTGTCCCCCCCCCCCCTTCTAGATCTGTTTTTTCTTGTGCAGCAAGATAACTGTATAGATATGTATACATATATTAGATTTATCATATATTCTAATATATTTAACATGTATTAGATTACCTGTTATCTAGGGGAGGGGGTGGGAGGAAGGAGGGGAAAAATTTGGAATAAAATTTTTTGCAAAGGTCAATGTAGAAAAATTACTCATATGTTCTATAAAT
Organism: Myrmecobius fasciatus; assembly: GCA_023553655.1. Classification (NCBI taxonomy): domain Eukaryota; kingdom Metazoa; phylum Chordata; class Mammalia; order Dasyuromorphia; family Myrmecobiidae; genus Myrmecobius; species Myrmecobius fasciatus. The sequence goes on from JAJPUD010005713.1 coordinate 62,566, forward strand.
AAAAAGCTTTAATAAACAAACAAAAAACAACAAATACCAAATGTTCAAAGGGATTCTTTGTACCTGACCTGTGCTAGATCCTATTGATCTAATCTGCCACAGTGGGACACATTGTACTCTGATTCAACATTGTAATGTCCTTTTGGTCCTCTTCTAAGTAGGAAGAACAAAAATCGTAATTGACCCTAGGTGTACTGTTGTTGGCCACCTCAAACTCAAATCCTTTTCACCTTAATAGAAATTGTCAGAGCATTTGCCCTCTGCTGACATGGAAAAAGTGGAAATATCAAAGACAAAATCAGTTGAGAAATTTAGTGGAGATTGACCACAACTATTTTATGATGCAACTACTGCAAATTGACTACTGAGATAACTTTTTTTATCTAAGAAATTTTTTTAAAAGTTCTACCAATGAAATTACAGGTCTAGCCCCTATCCAGCTCTAAATCTATGAATAATTTTGGAAGATCTTGACTGAGGAAGTCAAGAATCATTTAAGTGCTTACTTTGTTTCAAATGCTGTGCTTGGAGACATTAGGGATACAAAGTACAAAAACCCTCTGCTCTCCACCATTTCATCATCTAGTAGGGAAGACAACATACAATTATGTACGATTGAGATATATGCAGGGCAGACTGAAAGAAATCTCAAAGGGAAGGCACTAGTATTTAAAGGTGCCAGAAGAGGGGCAAAGATGAAGGAAAGCTTTCGGGCTGGATTTTATTATACTAATAAAAGTCAAATATTACCTTTTTTTAAAAAAATAAAAGATAAATCTTTAGAGGATCTTTATGTCTCTGGGTAGGGCATTCTATTTGAGCACTTTAAAGTGGATTTGGATTTGGGGGTGACTAGCAGGGTCATAATGTCACAAATCGGAGTTGGGAATGAGCTCTCCCTGAGCTTCGGGAAATGGGTCTGACCACCTCAGGACTCAGGTTCGGTAAGTGCTGGGGGACGCTCTTCTTTCCCGGGACTCTCCAGAAGGAAAGAGCAGAGATCTGGAAGATCTCGGGGTAGGGCGGAAAGGAGGGGGGACAGGACCCTGGTGGGAAGTGAAAGTCACGTGTTGCTGATTTCCAGATTTAGAATTTGGGCCTTCTCCAGGTTTGGGCTAATCCATTAGATTGTCGGGAGGGGGGCGGTATCTTCAGAAAGATCATGTCACCCTAAATCTAACCAAGTTCCCCGAGTCCCCTCTAACAGGGATGACCTACAAGGAGGAGGTCACGAAAGATCAAGCAACTCACGTGACCTGGGGTTTTAAGGGAGTAAGGAGACGACCGGATGGGGGTAAGGGGCCGCATTAGGTCACTTAAAGTGCCGAGAATGGAAGCCATGAGGTGATATGAGCAGGGCGAAGACTGACGGCTGACGTTTGGATGACGCATATTTATTCCCTTTCTCCTCCTCCCCCCCCCCCCTTGGAACTTCATGTCCGGTGATGAGCCCCTTCTTCTTAACTTCCGGTGGGGGCGAAGCATCCTTGAGTCCTGGCAGCCTCACTTCCGTTCAGGTTGCAGCAGCAGCTTCCCGTTTCCGTTTTTCCTGAGGGCGAGGAGAGAACTTCTTCGTGTGCATGCGCAGATTCCTCTGCCGGAGGGGGAGGGGCTGGAGTTGTAGGATTGGGAGGAGCAGGAGGGAATTACAACCTGTGGAACGTTGAGGGGGTCCCAGTGGCCGGATTCTTCTATTGGCTACCGGAGGTGGAGGGGGGCGGAGCCTAGTGTATTGGGTGCTTGTAGGGGGTGCCAAGGGTGGGTTGGGGAAGAGGGGGGTGGTGGAGGGGCCACTATTTCATACTGGGAATTTTGGAGGCCTTGGGGTTTGGACCACTCTGTAAGACCCCCACCAGGTGCGGGGGGGTGGCGTGGGAAAAAACCGGGTCAGCATGCGGGACCGGACCCACGAACTGAGACAGGTAAGACAGACGTGAAAGCCAGCGATCTGACGCTGGGATGCAGGTAGGAAAGGTAGCGGGCATCCCCAGCGGTGTCCACACCCCGGGGGGCTCTGAGGATGCCTGGCTTTTAGCATCTGAGGGGGGACGCCCCACATGAGAATGAGGGGGTGTAGACACTGTAAGGGGGCTGGGCAGGGGCTCCTATCAGTGACCCCGGATCTTACAGGGGGATGACAGCTCTGATGATGAGGAGACCGAGCGAGTGGCCCTGGTCGTACATCCCGGCACAGCCAAATTAGGCAGCCCCGACGAGGAATTCTTCCAGAAGGTAGAGGTGGGGAAGGGGCACCAAGAGGGGTGATGCCGTGGCACAGAGTGGAGGGCGTTCCGAGGACTCTCGGGGGGGAGGTTGGAATGCCTGGTTTTGGAAGCAGGAAAAGAGGAAAAGGAAGCTGGAACACTGGAACCTTGGGCGGAGAGGGTGGGGTTCCCTGTTGCTCCTTGCCCTACTGCCTCTTCCCTAGGTCCGGGGCATCCGACAAACCCTTGCGAGATTGGAGAACAAAGTCAAGGAATTGGAGAAGCAGCAGATCACCATCCTGGCCACGCCTCTTCCTGAGGAGAGTGAGTGCGGATGAAGGACGCAAGCTCACTCCCTTCCCCTAGGGTTTATGGGCTTTGTAGTACTCCACCTGCATTGGTGGGACGGCCTTCCCAGGTGGGAGGAAAGTCCTCGAAGCCTATTGGACCTCTGTTATTGGCGCTATCTTGAAATCATGCTTTTCTCACCTTTCCCACCTTTGCCTCCAATTTAGGCATGAAACAAGATCTCCAGAATCTGAGGGAAGAGATAAAACAACTGGGGAAGGAGATTCGGACTCAGCTGAAGGGTAAGTACTGGGCTTGGCTATTTCTGCCAGGGTTCTGGGAAGAAACCTGAGGCTAGAGGCAGGTCCCCTAAGCCCATTGCCCTATCCCTCCTTTGTCCTTTAACAGCCATTGATCCCCAGAAGGAGGAAGCAGATGAAAACTGTAATTCTGTCAACATAAGGATGAGAAAGACCCAGGTGCGTCGGTCCTTTCCAGAACACTAGCATTAATTTTTTTAATTATTATTTTTTCAATTAACAAAAATCTATTTTCTCTTCCATCTCCCTCCCATTGGGGGAAGGGGAATAAAGAAAAACAAGTGTAACAAATATGCATAGTCAAGGAAAATAAATTTTCACATTGGTCATGTTTTTAAAAGAAGGTATTATTGTGCACCACAAGTCCATTATCTTTCAGGAATTGTGTAGCTTGCTTTATCATGGGGCTTTGCATTGATCAGAGTTCCGAAACTAATATTTTGTCTTTACCTCATTGTTATTGTATAAATTGTTCTCTTCTTAATCTTGACATATCAATAAATGTTTCCTGAAGGCCAAGTTTTGGAGAAGGGGGTGGAATTTGAAGGGGAAAGGGGGGGAATTCTTAAGTGCTTTGTCCTTGTCCTGGAGTCTTTGCAATTTTAAATTATGCAATTTTAAACCAAGAAGACTAGGCTGTAGATATGTTGAATGGCTGAGTGGTTAAATGCAGTAAAGACTTTGTTGGCCGTTTTGATTAGGGTACAAGAGGAGGACTTGAGTTGGACTGTGAGTATGACTTAGACAGGTGAGAGGTATAGGATGGCAAACTGTTGGGACCAAAGTTTGTAAATGTGCTGTCAGCCATACCAATATCTTGTTCTGGAGACAGTTAAGTTGAACACTGAAGTGAAAATTTAGTTTGGGGAATGAATTAAATATAAAGCTGAAAAAAGTAGGTTTGACTCCAGTCATAGAAGGGTTTAAATTCTAGGCTGATGAATTTTTACTTTATTTTGAAAGCAACAATCATTCATTGAAGAAGCTTCTTGAGCTGTGAAATCAAATGATGATAGCTGGACTTTTGGGGAGGATTAATCTGATTGTTTGAGAACATTGTTGGGAAAGGGAGAGACTGAAATTTCTGGTACTCTTTGGAAAATGGTTGCAAAAGTCCAAGTATGAAATGAGCTGGCTTATTTGAAAGGCAGTGATGAGAGTAACCTGACCAGAGCACAGATAGCAGTGTTCTGATTCCCACTGGGCCTTCATTAACTGATATTCTATCTTTTGCTCTCCTTATATACTTTCCTACCTACAGCATGGAATCTTATCCCAACAATTTGTTGAGCTCATCAACAAGTGTAATACAATGCAGTCAGAATACCGGGAAAAGAACGTAGAACGGATCCAGAGGCAGCTAAAAATCAGTGAGCACTGAGGAGTGGGGTTAAGGGGAGATGGAATGGGTGAGGGGACACCGCTGTGGGCACAGAGGTGTCCTTGGAAGTAAAAGGGCAGGGTTGGGGTCAGCCCAGGTTTAGATGGGAACAATACAGCAAGTCTTGGATCTCAAATAGTTAGCCAAAGTGCTGAGCATTTAAGTAATAGCATGATATTTCCTCCCTTTCCCACTCTCCTCAGCCAATGCTGGAATGGTATCAGAAGAAGAGCTGGAGCAGATGCTGGAAAGTGGCCAAAGTGAAGTGTTTGTGTCCAATGTGAGTCTATCAAATATTCAAACCCTGACCCTCAACCCAAATTTTTTCTGGGGGAGTTCTGTTGGTTCTCTGTTTCCCTACCAAAGGAAAACTGATATGAAATAAGTTCTCAAAGCTTAAGGAGATGGTTGGTATTTCATCTCCTGCTTTCTTCTTTCTTCCTACTTTCTACCTGGATTTACTTTCCCTTGTCTTAGTCCACTCATTCACACAATATTATGGGTTAGAGCCTGGGTAGCCAAGGTAGTGTCTCTGTGTCCATGCCCCCTATTTCACTGGACCTTTTGAGCTTTTAAGATTTTACTCTAGGAATGGTGTATTTTGGGGGCTTGGGTGATATTTATAAGCATGCCTCCATTCTTCCCTGACCCAGATTCTGAAGGACACACAAATGACACGACAAGCACTGAATGAAATCTCCACACGACATGGGGAAATCCAACAGCTTGAACGAAGCATCCGGGAACTCCATGAAATCTTCACCTTTCTGGCCACTGAAGTGGAGATGCAGGTGGGAAATTGCCAACTTTCTGCTAACCCTCAGTGGAGTGAAAGATCCACCTTGCCATGGCCTCACCTCTTTATAGCTTTGCCTTTTTTTTTTTCAGAGCTCTACCACCTTTTAAAACTCTTCCCTCTGTCTATCTATCTTTAGTCTCCTATTCTCATTTCTCCCACCCCAATTCATTAAGTTCTGTGCCAAGTATGTGCATGATAGCCTAGAGGGATAGAGAAGGATCCCTTTCATTCCCTGTCTCCTTTAGGGACTTACAAATTTAGCAGACATTAAGGACTATGTAAGTGGAAGGTACTGAGCTAATTGCTATAGATACAAAAGATGAATCTGATAAATATTCTACTCTTAAAGAGCATAGAATTTAATAGAAAGACATGTACACAAATAACTACATTAAGAAGGAAATTGGAGGCTGGCTAAATAGAGCATCAGCCCTGAAGTCAGGAGGACCTGAGCTCAAATCCAGCCTCAGACACTTAATACTTACTAGCTATGTGACCTGGGCAAGTCACTTGGCCCAATTGCCTTGCAAAAAATTTTTTTAAATAAAAAAGAAGGAAAGTGGGACATATACAAAGGAAAGAGTCTGGCAATGTGCTCTGAGAAATATGTGTAGGGAAAGTGAAGTTGTTTAGAAAAACTTTTTGGAGGAGACACCATCAAGTTGGACCTAAAAAGAAGTGAAGGGACTCCAGCAATTGGAGATTGGAGGAAAGGAAAGGAATCTGTTTTTGGAACAGAAGATAGAATGAAGGAAATTGAGGAGACAGGTGAGAAGCAAATTAAAAGGAGGATAGAGATGTTTATTTGGAATGTAGAATAAGTGAGATGAAATGGTATGAGATAAGGCCAGTGTGGTCAAGTGAATCTAGATGAAGTGCCTTGGATACCATAGTCAAGACTTTTACATTTACTGTATAAATTTCAATGAATTACTCCTTAAGCAGTGGTTGGGGAACCATTGCGCTTTTTTTGGGGGGGGTGGAAAGCAGTGGTGTAAAATAGTGGTGCATTAAGAAAATTGCTGAATAGATTAGAGGTTGGATTAAAGGCAGGAAGACCCTGTTAGGAGATGATGATCATAGTTTAGGAGAGAAGATATGAGAGCCAGTAGATAGAATGGTATTGGAGTGGGGTGGAGTGGAGTGGAGGACAGGATGGATGCAAAGGTGTTTTGGAGTTAAGTGGAAAGAACTTGGCAGTTGATTGAATGTGTGGAGCAATAGAGAAAACTCCAGGTTATGAGCTAGGACAAGTCTAGTGTGAAAAATATGTTCAATTTTTAAATACAGAAATTGAGGTCCCCAGAATGAAAGCAAATACCCAGTGAGACTGGAACTCTGTGGAAGGATTAGAAATATAAACATAGATTTGGGAGTTATCCATATAAAGGGAATGATTGAAATCACTAATCAAGAGAGTATAAAGAGAAAAGGGAAGACAGATGAAAATAGAACCTTTATGAAGACATCTACACTTAGAAGATGTAAGTTAAATAGGTCAAAGAACTAGCAAGACAGTGGAGAGATAGTACTCTGTAATGCAGTGTCCCAGAAGCCCAAAGGAGATGGCCAAAGGCTTCAATCTATAAATCTATACACATAACAATATTCAATATTAAAGTGGTCCTCACCACATAACATTTTCATGTTCTCTATTGAGGTTTGCTTGCATTGTATTTCCTTTATTGGATTATTCTTTCTTGTAGATACGATTTCTCCTGCACAAAAAAATGATGTGTGGCAATAACAATACATATATTCGATTTCTTAAGTATTCTAAAATAATTATCATGTAGTGGATATCCTGCCATCTAGGGGAGGGATGGGGAGTGGGGGGGGAGAATTTGTAACAGAAAGCTTTGTAAGGGTTAATGTTTAGGAATTACCTATACATATGTTTTGCAAATAAGAAGTATTAATAGATTTAAAAAAAAAAAAGAAAAAATATTAACGTGGTCCTTCTAGGAGGAAGAGAATTGTAATGTTCTGCAACTACTTGTGACAAGTAGCACAAGTAACAGCTTCTTTAGGCCTCAGTTTCCTTCTCAATGAAAAGATTAGATTCTGTCTCACATCCTTTCCAGCTCTAAATCTGGGATTTCTGGTTAGGAAGAAGGAGAGGAAAAAAATCAGGGAAACATTCATGGAAAAGGTGGCACTGAGACTGAACTGAAAAAATAAGTGGAATTTAGATTTGGAGGTAGCAATAGGAAGTAAGGGGGAAACAGTTTGAATATCTAAAGGAGTCTGTCAGGTCATTAATCTAGTTGTACATAGGAGATGACGTGATTTAGGCCCTAAATATGGCTCTTTCTTAAATTCTAATGTTCCTCTTCTTCTTCCCTTCTTAGGGGGAAATGATTGACAGGATTGAGAAGAACATTCTCAGTTCAGCAGACTTTGTGGAGCGAGGTCAGGAGCATGTCAAGTCTGCACTGGAGAGTCAGAAGAAGGCCAGGAAGGTGAGGGAAGGCTGTCCTACCTGAACTAGCAAGAATCTCCTCCCATAGTTGCTGGCCCCAGACCGTGCTCTAAGCTTCCTCTCCTCTCCTGTAGAAAAAAGTCGGGATTGCTATTTGTGTCGTTATTGCTGTCCTCATCCTTGCTTTAATCATTGGTCTCAGCGTAGGAACCTAATAGAAATCTTCATCAGCTGAGGTGAGCAGCTTTACATACCTGAGAATTGATGAACTGTCCCCTCCCTCTTATTCCTCTTAAAACCTCCTGCATTTACCTGCTTTGGAGCCTAGTATCCTATTCCAGGATTTCTACCCCAAAATAGCTCTTTATCCTGAATCCAAGTCTTTCTCCCACCTCTAGTCCCTTATTAGCAGCTTCTGCTTTCCTTATTCCTCCAGTTCCCCAACATCTGGAATTTCTCCCCCACCTAACTTTTTCCCCCTGACCTTCTTCTCCCTCCTTTCCCTTACAGGTGAGGGGGGAGACCTGGCTTTGGGGGAATACATGGAACCTAGGAAGGAGGTCAACAGCACTGTCTCCTTCTTATACCCCCAAGAACACAGTTAGGAGGCCCAGCTGGCAAAGGAGGCAGATGTTTTTCCTTGGAGGAGAGAAGTGGAATAGGAGGAAGATGGGTGGCACCTAGAGCCCATTTTATCCCTGTTTCTACCCTCCAGAGGTCTCCTGCCCTCTATATCCTCATTTTATTTCCCCTTCCATTCACCTTTGATTCACTCCCCTATCCCTAGAATCCTATTCCAACCCATTCTCTCCCCCCACTCCCACCCTTCAGGGCGACTACCTGGTGCTTGAATGGAGTGGGGAAGCCTCAGAGTGAGGGCAGGAACAGAACTTGACCCTTGCTGAGCCTTGGCTTCAGCTTAAATGGGTTTCTAAGTCCTGGGATCATCTGGGACAAAAGTTTGTAAGAAATAAAGTTAAAATAGTGTATTATGTTTGTATGCGTTTGATTTTTATAGTTCTCTGGATCTCTTAGAACCCAAATGACACTTTTCCAGTATGTCAGTGCCCCTTTTACTTTTTTACTCATAAGAAGGTATAAAGGCTAGACTCCAGGTATCCTGCTTGTCGATTCCCCCCCCCATATATATATATAAACACATATATAGATATAGATATAGATATAATCAGAGTTCAACTGATTTGGTCATGATGAGCTTCCCCAGGTCTCTTTTGCTTGCTAGATGGGTGGAGGTAAGACCTAAGCAGGAAGGTAAAACGGACTGTGGTCTTCAGGCTCGGCTGCTACTTGGAGGGCCTGCTTCGGGCCAGGGCAGGCCAGGTATCCGTGGTTTGTGCCGAACTGCTGGTGAGAGGGCCGGGCAGAACTAATGTGGCTGTAGTTAGGGTTACTGTGCTGGGCAGGGTCCTAGAATCAGGCCTTTGGCCGGAGGAAGTTTAGATTTTAGGCATGGGGTGGAGTGGTGTGAGTATCCGGGAGCGACATTTGTGTCTTTTGGTTGAGGTAGAAGCCTGAGCGGGCAGGTCAGGGTTTTCAAGGAGCGAAGTTTCTAGGAGGCGGGTAGATTTCGGCCAGGCTACTTGGACCCGTCTCCTCTTCCCACCTCCAGGCCATTCCTGCCGCTGACCCTGGCCGTTCCTCGGGTGCCGCTCAGCAGCAGCTGCGGAACGTGCTGGCCACTGGCAAGTCCCGGAGGTCAGCACTCTGACCAGCTCCCTGGACCTGGGTTGGGAGTTGAACCCTAAAAGAAAGAGGACTGGGCTGCCGTCGTGGCTGAGCTGCGGTGGCACTAGGCCTGGGACGTAAGGGTAGGGGATAATTGCAGAAGCCGCTGCGGGGTCTGAGGCAGAAAACTACTGGGTGCCGCACTCAGAGAGTGCGGAGATGGGTGGGCGTGGCCAAAGTGGGACTGCATGAGGATTGGGTCTGGCATCCGGAGGTGGGCGGAGCCTCTGGGTTGAGTTCCATTCAGTTAAGGACACCAAACGTGTTGCTGAGTGGGAAAGAATGGTGTCGGGTGGTGTTGGGACTGAAGGGCTGGGCCGTGATTGGCTAGACGCGAGCAGAAGGCGGGATCAGAGCTCAAAAGACCGGGTTTAGGATAGAGAAATCTTTTGGGGGGCTTGATTAGGCCGAGAGTACCTCCAGTTTTTCAGTCCACCTCTACCCGGTTCTCAGCAGCCTGGGCTCGGCAGAACCCCTCTAACTTTGTGCCACTTGCGATTGCATGTCCCGTATACAGGTAGGTGAGAACTAGCTGCAGGGGAAGGGACATTTAGATTTCTCCAGGTTTGGGGGGTGCTTTAGGAAAAGAGACACTTAGATCGCCCAGTAGGGAGTTCGGTGGAGCTGGAGGGTTGTAACACAGAGTCTTTGTGGTGGAGGCTGAGAAGGCTGCTGAACAATCAACATACATTTATTAAATACCTATTATTGGCCAAACACTGTCCTAAGCCCGGGAACAAGATCAATTCTCTCTCCCCACCCTATTCCTCGAGGAGGGAGCCGAAGTCCAACTATTTGGATCCCTATGGATAAAGTAGATAGATCTGGTCCCTAGGAGGTAGAGGACAAGATGTGTGCAGGAGGCCTGCTGGAGTAAAGGGATCTGGAGAGCAGGGCAGCTGAGCTTTCGGACTTTTCTTCCTCCTCCAGCAACTACTTCCAATGCAATATTGTATGCTCCATCTCGAAGGTCCAGGGTTTCCCTCTCTTCCTCTGAATTACATCAAGGGCACCTACTGGGCTTTGATCCAGACTTTGGGACGATGTCACCCCGGCCATGGCCTGGCATTTATCACTTCACTGAACCTCTGCTTGCTGTGCTGGGTGGAGTCATGCCTTACACTATATATTTCGTTTTCTCAGGAGGACTTGGAGGGCCCGTGGGTGGCCCCCAGCTCTGTAGACTCCCCCTGCAGCTCCCTACTTTCTACTGGTTTCTGAGATTCCCCACTATGGGCACACCATGAGAACTAGAGGAGGGGACTATGTGTCCCTTTCCTTCAGGAGTCAGTGGGGCCTCTGAACTATGCAAGTTCTCTCCACTGTGGGCCCACTTTGCTCTGCTGACCCTCAAAGATCCCTGGAGGGAAGCACTGCACCGAGCTGTAGAATGTGTCTGGGCAAAGAAGGCTGCTTCTTTGTCTTGGAAACTGCCCAGCCTGGTAGCCTGTGGGATGAGAAATGAGCATGCTTAGGTAGCTGCCCTGAGACATGGGATACAGAAATCTGATGGGGCTTGAGGCATAGAGAGGGAGGTGGAGGAGCATTCACCTAGAGGAGTGCCGTTCAATGTCACCGAGGCCCATGTTCATGTTACCCATGAAATCCATTTTCATGGTACTGGACTGGAACTCTCCTACCTGGCACCTCACTTTTAACTTTGATCCCATTAGTCTGGGCCAGAGTGTGAAAGCCCAGTTGCATTTGAAGGTATGAAACCAGGACTTCTTCACTGGTAATGATGACCTTCTAGATAGCTGTAGCTATGATTTGGACACCAAAGGAAGCCACTAGGTTGGCTGTCCCTCAGCCCAGGGCTGATTAGAACATAACTACTTGCTGACTTGTGGGCCATACCTAGGGGATCCATAGTACTCTCTGTACCTGGTGGCAAAGAGTAGCCTCTCCTTCCCAGCTTGAAAACCTATACTTCTATGTAGTATCCCACTCTGTATTCCAAAGGCATAGAAATTACTTTTGGATTATTGGTTGCTTTGTATTAGTCATATTTCTTCTTTAGTCTTTTGGTGTAAATCCTTGAAAATAATTATGGTAATAATTGACATAGCATATAAAACATTTTGCAAACTTTTAAACACATTATTTCATTTGAACTTTAAAGCAATCTTCTGAAGTAGGTACTGGGTGACCCAATGGATAGAGCAGTGGATTTAAGAATCAGGAAGACCTCAGTTTGAATCCTGCCTCAGACACATATAGCTATAAGAAGTAATTTAACCTCTCTCAGCCTTGGTTTCTCATCTGTAATGGAGATAATAATAGCACCAACCTTCCAGGATTGTCTTGAGAATCAAATGAGATACTATTTATAAAGTTCTTTGTAAGCCTTACAGCAGTATATGAATGCTAGCTATTATCATTAATAATGATGGTGAGAGAGCTACAACCACAATATCCATAATGAGTTTTAGACTGGGTATAAAATGACCCTGAAAAAAAAAAAAAAGCCAGAATTGATGGTCAACTGGATTGGAGAGCAATTCAGGTGGGAGCAGATCCTATAGAGAACAAGATGACACCAATCAAGACATCCACAACTGTTCTCTACCCTCTGGTCATGTCACCATATTCTTCAAATATGTGCCTCTTAAGACATGACTTAGTGACATGGACCCCATGTGAATCACCCACACATAATTTTTTAAAGATCCACCCTTTCCACTGAATAGGTATATTTGTGGAAGAACAAATTCAAGGTTTAGGAGAGAAAGAGATGTTATGTTATTACTTTGTTTTAGTTGCTATTCTTGTAAAGGAGAAGCAGCTTTAGAAACTAGACCTTCAAGTCAGAAAATTCACATTCCACCACTGACACATACTGGTTCTATGATCCAAAGCAAGCTACTTCAAAGTGCCTCCATGAAACTCTTAACACAATGAAGTTGCTAATCTACATTGGTAGAGGAAATTTTCTTTTTTTTTTAAATTTTATTTATTAATACTTTTTATTTGCAAAACATATTTATGGGTAATTCCTAAACATTAACCCTTACAAAGCTTTCTGTTACAAATTTTTCCCCCCTACTCCCCACCCCTCCCCTAGATGGCAGGATCACTACATGATAATTATGTTAGAATACTTAAGAAATCGAATATATGTATAGTTAATGCATCATTTTTTGTGCAGGAGAAATCGTATCTACAAGAAAGAATAATCCGATAAAGGAAATACAATGCAAGTAAACCTCAATAGAGAACATGAAAATGTTATGTTGTGGTCCGAATTTCACATCCCTCTCTCTGGGTGTATATGGCTTTCTTCACTGAACAATTGGAACTGGTTTGAAGCATTTCATTGTTGAAGAGAGCCATGTCCATTAGAACTGATCCTCATATAGTATTGTTGTTGCCGTGAATAATGATCTCCTAGTTCTGCTCACTTCACTGAGCATCAGTTCATGCAAGTCTCTCCAGGGTAGAGGAAGTTTTCTTACTGGGAGTTTCTTGAAATGATAAGGTCATGGATATGGTCCATAATAAAAATTTTAATACACTATAATATGTTCTCGGCAACTAGGTGACTCAGTAGATAGAGCACTGGGCTTGGAGTTAGGAAGACCCGGCCTCAGATACTTACTGACTGTGTAACTCTGGACAAGTCACTTAACCTGTTTGCTACTGAGAAGAAAATAGCAAACCACTCCAATATATTTGCCAAGAACTCCCTATGGACAATTGGTTCACAAAGTCACAGAATTGGACTGAACTGAACAAGACTGTGAGGCCCTAGGGGGTCGTTACAGACTGGATTGAACTAGGAAGGTTTTATGGAGCAATCAACATTCTAAGTGGGGCTTTAAAGTCTGAATAGGTATTATTCAATATGCAGACATTAGCTAATATGTGGAGGGGTTATATTCAGAGGAAGATAACCAGGCAATATGGTATCTTTGAAGCCAAAGGAAGAGAGAGAATCCCACCAGGAGAGAGAGGTTAACAGTGTCACATGTTATAGAAAGATCAAGGATAAGAAAGACTGAAAGAAAAAAAGTCTTTTGGGTTTGGAGATTGGTAAGTCATTGCTAACCTTTGAGAAATCGAGCAGTTGCAGTAGAATGGCAGGGGTGGGAACCAGACTTCAGGAAGCTGAGGTGAGGTGAGGGTGCATCTAAGGAAACATGAGAAGCCAGTCAAGGAGATATAAGGAGCAATTAGAGACACTATACCCCTATTAATGCAACCCAAGATGGAATAAGTTTTTGTGATTGCCACATCACATAGCTGACTCATCTTGAGCTCACCAGCCACTACAGCCATGTATAACTTCCTACTCTTGGATCCCCATTATCCCATGTCTGGCATTGTTACATATGCCATTTAATTCAATTTGACAAGCATTTATTAAATGCCTGCTGTGTGCAAGGCAGTATGATAAGGTGCTGAAGATACAGAGACCAGACAAAACCTAATCTTTGTCTTGAAGGTGTTTAATTCTATAAATGGTTATGATATTTACACAGATAACCGAGGGCCCCTGAGAAATTGAGGAGAGAATACTAAAGACTAAGAAAGGCTCATCCTAGAAATTGGTACCTGAGTTGAGCTTTAAAGGAACAAATAGCTTCTCTGTTGGCATAAGGAAGCAGCCTTCCAGACAGGGGGCAAAGTGTAAAGGTAATAAATTAGGACATAGGATGAAGATCTTGGGAAATATTGAGGAGGCCCAGTTTGCTTGGAGTGTAGCATTTGTGAAGGAGAATAATATGAAATAAGCCTGGAAAGGTAAACTGAAACCAGACTGTAAAAAACTTTTATAAATCCCAAGGTGAATTTGTGATTTATTTTAGAATCAATAAAGAGCCACCAAAAATTGAGTCAGGTAGTGATATGGTCAGGCCTGTGCTTTAGGAAGATAATTTTGGTAACTGTATAGAAAATTGATTGGAAAGGTGGATTAGAAGCAGTTAGAACAATTAGGAGACTAAATTCAATAGCCCAGATAATATGTGATAAGGATAGGTCTTGACTTAAAAGTGCTAGTCATATGAGTATAGTTCCTTATTTAGACTATAAACTCTTTGCGACAGGGACCATGTCTTATTTTTCTGCCATTCCTAAAGTGTCTTTGCACACAGTAAATAAGTGGTAGGGGCTCTTGGGGATATACATGTAGAAGAAGAATAATAACATTTCTATAGGATTTTAAGGTTTACAAAACACTTTTCTTATAATATGAGTAGCACAAGTATTCTTTTTCAGTTTCCCTCCTACACACCCATTTTAAAGATTAGGAAACTGGGGCTTAGGCAGGTTGCATGCCTTGCCCATTGTTCACACAGCTAGCTGGAATCCCCAAGCAGTTCTTCTCACTATATGTCTATCACTCTTTTTACTCCACTATCCTGCCTCTGAAGAGGAAAGCATTTGCTTTCTCCCCCAAAGTAGGTTAGAGTAAGCTGAGGATGGCAAGAGAACAATTCCAGTGCAATAAATAGATCAACAAGCACAGGATACTGAGAGGCAGAATGTACATGAACACCTAGGGAATTCAGAGTAAGAGAGGCTCAGCATGGGCTAGAATTAGGAGAGGTTTCCTGCAGTCATTGCACTTTGTGCTGGATCTTGAAGAATGGGCAAGATTTATATAGGTCAAGAGGAGGAGGGAGGGCATTGTAGATAAAAGGAGCATCCTGATCAAAAGTGTGTGTGTGTGTGTGTGTGTGTGTGTGTGTGTGTGTGTGTGGTCAGCCAATGAGAAAATTAGCTTGACTGAAGTGAAGTTTACAGCATGAAAAAAGAGAGATGACTGGATTTTCGAGTGAGAAAGGAAGACAAACTAGCAGGAGGCAAAAAGAGATAAGAGATACTATAAAGAAGCCATGAAGTGAATGCAAGAACTAAACTCCACTTCCATCTTAAATTCAGTAAACATCTATTAAGCACTTACATGCACATTTCTGTACAGGGATGGGAATACAAAAATTAGGAAACTATATAATATAGTTTTTGCCTTCAAGGAAGTTACAGTGGTGGGCAGGGAGGAGGAATACAACATAATAGAGAGATAAGTATGACTATAAGGAAGAATTCGAGTGTCAAAGGAAAAAAAAAAAAAAGATACAGAAAGTACTATAGAGTGATAGGAGAACAAGATAACATGGGTTGGAATCAGAGAAAGCTTCCTGGTAGAGGTGACACAAGATGAGACTTAAAAGAAAAAAAGAAAAAAAAAAGGCTTTCATCAGGTGGAAGTTGAATGGAGTATATTCTAGTTTAAAAGATAGACAGGGTGAATGTAAGGAAGGTGGAAGGAACAAAACATATTTGGGAATCAACCACTTTGTCTGGGATAGTGACATACCTTTTCAAGTATTCCTAAATAATTTCAGTTCTGTAAATTCAGTCAAGTTATGAAACTTCAAAAATTGTCTTTTGTTCTTCTCTGATAGAGGACTGATACCCAAGAGACCAGAAAAGGACCCATGTATCCTATAGCATAGAATCTTTCCTCAAAAAAGCAATTATGAAACTCATTATAGCCCAAGGATGTACTTTTCTCAAGTACATTTTATACTTCCATTAGGGGTTATTAAATACCTAATCTGTGCAAAGTCTATTTATTACTAGTACCAGCCCCAAACCTACCTGTATAACATATCCTGACAGAAACATTATAACTTTTTTTTTTTTTTTTTTGCTTTTTGCTGAGGCAATTGGGGTTAAGTGACTTGCCCAGGGTCACACAGCTAGGAAGTGTTAAGTGTCTGAGACCAGATTTGAACTCAGGTCCTCCTGACTTCAGGCTGGTGATAATCTTTTTTTTCCATCTGAGATGAGAACATTTAGGAGTCACAAGAAATTGTAACAGTACAAGGGAGAGTCTGACTGTGGATACAGTTATGCAGGGGAAATTACCAATGTAGTCTTTGTGCCTGCAATGTTGGGAGGGGAAGCTAGGTGATTTGGGGGAAAGTGTGCCATTGGGAGGATGTTAGGAGAAGGAGAAGAAGGACCTTCCTGGATTGAGAAGCATCCTCTGATACCCTTATTAACAAAACAGTGGCTGCCAATGGAAACCATGGCTTCTTGAAGAGGAAGCAAGTACTACTGAAAATGGGTGACCTGGTGTCCTGGGGCAAAGTGCCCTTAACCACATAAAAGTTAAAGCTCTGTATCATGAACAATTGGAGGATTCACACAGGGCATCTTGCTCTCAAGCCACATAATAGAGGTAGCCAAACCCCAAATTACTTATACAACAAAAGCTTATTATAACACTTGTGCTTAGGACAATGAAAGCCTTATCATAATGCTGTTGTCCAGGCTCAGGATGACCCCATTATAAATCAAGGATAGGATAACCCTTTGTCATAATGCTGGTGTTAGGAGCTGACGATTACCCCCTTATGGACTTTCTGGATATTGACAAGTAAGGAGAAGCCAATCTGAGGTTTTTTGAATAGTTAATCTCTAAGCTCCTTTCTGTGATAATGCCTTATTTCTATCAAATGGAATTTCAAACAAATAAAAGGTTTGGATTAGATAAATGCTCAAGGCCCTTCTATCCCTATGCTTTTCTTTCTTTTGTTTTATTCTTTCTTTTTTGTTGTTTAGAGTTGCTTCCTTCCCAGACCTAGCTGAATCTGAAAGATCTGGCTATCAGCCACTCTTCTTCTCTTTGAGCTAACCACAATAAAGTTAGGCTAAATTTGCTACATGAATTTATGTGAGCAATTTCTTCCTTTCTGAACACAATTCCCCATCATGAACATGAAGAAGCTTCCACAGTCGATATGTTAGACCCCCTTCTAGCTCTGACATGTTTAGATGTGAAAGGAAATTATGATTTTCATTCATATTAATTGATATATGTACAATGAATAAACTAATAATTTAGATTTCTTAAAGCTGCCTTTTCTAGCTTAGGAATTAGAAACTCACAACACAATTTAAAATTATCAATCATTTTGACAACGGCTATATTCTTGTGCTGTACTGTATCTGTACAATAAGTGAAGTGAATTGAGGACTACAGAAAATTGTTCCTTTCACAGAACTCTGGTTCTGTGACCTGAGAAGGGAGTGATCATGACCCTCAAGATTTGAAACAATCCATTGTTGTATTGTCTTCCACTTGAGCTTGTGGTGGGAATGATGTATTGTAATCCATCTCCTCTCTCTCTTATCACTTATGATTTTTGTTTGAAATCTCTAAATTTTATGCTGTAACTTTCAGGTCAGGGACTTCTGCCCAGAAAAGTTTCCAGTTTGCAAAGAAAATTCCTCACTCTGGAAGTGATTAAACAGTTACTTGATCTCTAAAAACTTGTCTTGGGGCAGCTAGGTGGCACAGTGGATAGAGCACCAAGCCTGAAGTCAGGAGGACCTGAGTTCAAATTTGACCTCAGACACTTAACATTCCCTAGCTGTGTGACCCTGGGCAAGTCACTTAATCTCAATTGCCACAGCAAAAAAGCAAACAAACAAAAAACCTTGTCTCTAGGTCTGCTTTGTATGGATCTAGCTATGATCCAGGCAAAGTTCTGTTAACAGATTTTATCTCTCTATCCCTTTTCTATTGTATGCTCCAATATGATGGCAATGACCTCAGCCTTATAAAGAGAGAAAGCAGATTGTTTTAATAACTGAGCCCTGAGGTTGACATCTAAGGAGTTCTCCTATAGACTTAACTTACTACATGAAACTAAGAAAGGATTTTTAGAGAGTATAGGGTAAGTGAAGGGAACTCAAGGTAGGCTCAGGCTTCAGGCCAGGGAGGCAAAGATATTGGAGCTATAGGATCACAGATTTAGACCTCCAAGATCACCTAGTTCAATTCCTTCATTTTTTAGGTGGGGACACTGAAACTCAAGGGAGATAAAGCTTGCTCAAATGAGTACTAAATTGCAATAAATCTAGTTTATTTTCATTATAGCTTCACATGTGTTCTCTGCATATGTCTCTGCTGCTCTCCTGTGAAGTTGGTAGAAGTTTCCTGGGTTATGGGGATTGAGAAACAGATGCCTGGATCTTGGGAGGGGAGATGGGGGAAAGGACAGGATGTCCAACTCATGCATGGGGAGCAGGTTGTGAGCAACAAAAAAGGGC
Source organism: Myrmecobius fasciatus (assembly GCA_023553655.1). Taxonomy (NCBI): domain Eukaryota; kingdom Metazoa; phylum Chordata; class Mammalia; order Dasyuromorphia; family Myrmecobiidae; genus Myrmecobius; species Myrmecobius fasciatus. Next base: position 80,795 of record JAJPUD010005713.1, read on the forward strand.
AGTTGGATGGTGCAGTAGATAGAGCACTGGACTCTAAGGCAAGAAGACCTGAGTTCAAACCTATCCTCAAACACTTTATGACTCTAAACAAGTCGATTAATTCTGTTTGCCTCAGTTTCCTCATCTGTCAGATGAGCTGAAGAAGGAAATGACAAACCACTTCAGTATCTTTGCTAAGAAAACCCCAAATATGGATCATGAAGTCAGATATAATTGAAAAATGACTGAGCAGCAGGATGCTTGGCATGGTGGGGCTGATCTGTGGGACAAGATACCTGGGTCCCAAGAGAAAAACTTGGGCTAGGCAGCAAGATGTCTGAGTTCAGATGTGGAGATAGAACATAGATCTTGGGAGGAGAATAAGTGGTAGGCACATTCTTTTTTTTTGTTTGTTTATTTTGTCAAGGTAATTGGGGTTAAATGACTTGCCCGGGATCACACAGCTAGTAAGTATTTGAGGTTAGATTTGAATTCAGGTTCTCCTGACTTCAGGGCCAGTGCTCTAGCCACCTAGCTGCCCCAAGGCTAGGTACATTTTTAAGTTTTGTAGATAAGTGAGCTGGAAAGAATGTAAGGAGGAATCTGAGGGATACCACAAAATAGCCTGGGATAGTAGAAGCATCTTTGAATTAAAAGGGGCAGGGGGGTCGAGATTCTGGGTTTACTTAGAAAAGCTGGGTTGGAAACACTGAATTCCTGGTTCATACTGCATATGAGTTCACTTAGAATTTTGGAACTTTGCCCTAAAGAAGAGCAAATATTTGCTAATCTGTTTCCATCAGGACCCCAACAACTAGCAATACCTATTCAGAGACATCCAGAACTTGTTCCCTTGCCTCTGTCATAGAAGCACTCTATACCCTTCCTTAGAATCCCATCCCCCTGATAGTCTCCTCTTTAACTAGATGGACCAGTAGATAGAGTGCTGAGACCAGAGTCAGGAAGAAGTTCAAATCTGACTTCTGACCTCGGATAAGTCACTTAAATTTCTGTATGCCTCAGTTGTCTAAAACTAAAATGGGGATAATAATACTTATCTCCCAGTATTGTGAGGATCTAATGAGATATTTATGGGTGACTAGGTGGAGCAATAGTGCACAGAGTGCTGGGCCTTGCCTTAGGAAAACTCGTCTTCCTGAGTTCAAAACTCACCCCAGACACTTATTAATTGTGTGACCCTGGGCAAGCCACTTTAACCCTATTTGCCTCAGTTTCTTCCTCTGTAAAACGAAGCAGAGAAAGAAATGGCAAATCTTTGCCTAAAAAGAACAACAAAAAACAACCACCACCACAACAATAACAAAAATTCAAAACAACAACAAAAAAAAGGACAAATGATGATACAAAGAGTCAGGACTGAAAAATGACTGAACAAGAACAAAAAAAAATTGAGACATCTGTAAAGCACTTAGTCCAGTGTCTAGAGTAAATGCTTAATAAATGTTTGTTTTCTTCCTTTTCCCAATATACCTCATCCACTCAAAGATCTTGATCCTTTAAATAACTCAGTTTTCTAGATGGCATAAAAGAACATTAGATCTGGAAGAGATAATTTAATCCAGTCTTTTTTTAAAATCTGGATTTTTCAATCCACCTATTTTACAGGTGAGAAGATCGAGTCGGAGACATGAAGTGTCACAGCACCCTTCTGAGTATCAGGATTAGTACACAGGTTCTTTGATTTGTAGGCGTTTTCTCCCACTTCCGCCCATCCCAGTCTTCTCTCTCTTTTCTTCTGAAATGGTGGGTAAGGACATTGACATCACCACAAATGAAGCTTGTAGGTACATCCCCTTTTAATATAGCTTGTGCCCTCCGACCCAATGGCACCTGCACCCTCTGCATGAATCCCTTGCAGGGTGGACAGCTTCAGCACCTGGCCTTGGAAAGGCTGGGCCACTCAACTGTCGTGGAAATAGATTCGAGGCCTCTGCCAGCTCTGTAATAGGAGCGACAGCTTCTGTAGCCCACAGCATTCAGAGTGACTGTCAGGCAGGAGTGGCGCTTGGCGCGCGGCCAGAACCAGCTGGGGAGATGCAGGTGTCTCTGGCTGGCTCCCACTCGGAGGCTGCCAACTTTCTCAGTAGACAAGTCCGACGAGTGTAGCAGGTGGAGTGCCGCTTCTACAGGTGAGTGGCTCAGTCAGCCCCTGAGGTCCAGCCTCACCTGCAGTGAGAGTCCCCGGATGCTGACTAGGTCTGTTCCCTGGCCTCTTGTGTACTGGACGTTCCTGGCCAGGAAAGCTGCCGGGGGGGCAGTGTAGGCGTCTGGCAACTAAAGATGGGCTATTTGCTGGCTGAGCTGCAAGGAAATGAAACACATTCAGCGGGACAGATTTATACCCATCCTCTCTCTAATATACTCCCTCAGACCAAGTTCCTCCTTAGCGCCCGCACAAAGAATCACTCCTAAGTTCCCCTCCGCCCTACCTCCTCTCGTACTCTCACGCTCCAAGCAGCCTTTCCCTTAGCCTCCCTCCGGTCCGACACCCCGCCCCAAGTTCTAAACAATCCAGGTTCCTACCCATTTGGAGCCTCACCCTTTCCTTGATTCCTCCTCCACAGACTCCCACCTCGTCTCAATCACTTCTCTTGAGACCCACTCTTTCTCTCTCGTCTTGCTCTAGCCCCCCAACTCCACTCCCACTTCCCATGAGTTGCCCCGAAAGAGCCTCCCTCCGGGACGGGCTCCGCTTTAGGTAAGCCACGGAAAGCACTGTAGCGTTCGGCTGGGGGGGGGGGGGACGGCGTCCTCGATTTCACAGGCCTGCCTACCTGCCGCTTGGCTCTCCAAAACGGCGCTGCAGATCAGGCTGCTTCCCCTCGGCTGAGACCATAGCCAGTCTGGGGACTCGGTCCCCTTTCGGCGCTGTCAGAACGAGCTTCGGCGGCTGGCTTTGCGCGGTTGCTTTCCACCCGCGCTGTGGAGAGGTGTCGGCAGTGAGCGCCGTTTGAGCCCAACGCGTTGAGTATGATGGCGGACTGACTGAGCACCCCGGACTTTGCGCTGCCAGTGGTCCCACTACGCGAGCCGCTGGAACCTTCGACTGACCCTCGGCGTGTCCGTGCTGGGCCGTGCCAGCTGACACAATTGCAGTGGCTCCTGACCCTCAGGCCGCAGGCGCAGTGTCCGTGAGGCCTATGCTGGTAATGATCGTGGAATAGGCGCAAGGTCTGTGAGGGCCTGCAGGTGTGAGACGCTGACGGCTAACGGTAACAGTGGGCTCCCGCCAAGTGAAGCCGGTGACGGACAGAGACCTGCGTGCTGAACCACGGGAGGCTTACTTTCTACTGGCCTTAGCTAGACCCCCATTTGCAGGGTCATCTCTGCTTAGGGTATGCCCTCAGGGGCCCCTGTAAAACCAGTCTGTTAGGACTCTCTGTGGACTGGTGTCCTAAACCACACTTTTCCAGGACTGCAGAATGAGGGCTTTGTAATATCAGGAAGATTTTCCTTGATAATGAACAGTGACTGGTAGTAACCAGATTTTGGAGCTGTTTTAAAATTCAAATGAAAGGGATGTGAAATCTCTTTGAAAACTGTAAAGTAACTAGCTGGGCGGCCACTTCACTGTTTACCTGTTTTCTCATCTGTAAAATGAGCTGGAGGAGGAAATGACAAACCACTCCAGTATCTTTGCAAAAAACAAACAAAAAAACCAAATGGGGTCTGACAACTCAAAACTCAGCAACGGCCAAAAATATAAAAATACAATTAAAAGGTTGTTTTAATAGTCAAAAGAAAGGACTCGTGCTTCCCTGCTACCAGTGTCAGGGTCTCTTGGCTATCATTCATGCTTTCACTATTTATTTTCTTTTGAGGCAGTTGGAGTTAAGTGATTCCCAGGATCACACAGCTAGGAAGTGTTTGAGGCCAGATTTGAACTCTGGTTCCTGACTCCAGGGATGGTGCTCTATCCCTGCACCATCTAACAGCCCCAATGTATTCAGTGTTTATATATAAGAATGCCAGTCATGTGTGCAGCCTTGAAGGACTTGTGAGTTTATCAAGGAAGATAAAACATGCACATAAACTCCTACGGTCTGTAGAATTTGAAAGTATAAAGTTCCAAGTGGGTTTAGAGGGGAGAAAAAACTTTTGACAGGGGGGAAATTAGGGAAAGCTTTATGGTAGAGATGACTGAACTTTGAAGGAAATTGACAAATATGTAGATTCACAGACTTGCAGCTGGAAGACAGGTCATCAGATCTAACCTATTTGTTTTACAGATGCAGAAAAATGAGATAAATTCAAAATCAGAGTAATGGGAGTTGAGGCAAGGAGACAATAAATTGTGGGCAAATTTGGAGCACAGCCCATTCTGGTATAGCTGGAATAAATGGTATGTACAGTGTAACAGTGGCTATAATTCTGGAAAGGTAATTTGGGAATCTTAAATGCAAGCTAGGGTATTTGAGGGACAGCTAGATATCACAGTGATAAGAGTGCTGGGCTCACAATCAGGAAGACTCTTCTTCCTGAATTCAAATCTGGCTTGAGACTGGAGCTGGGTGACTCTGGGCAAGTCACTTAATCCTGGTTGCCTCAGTTTCCTCACCTGTAAAATGAGCAAGAAAATAGCAACCCATTCCAGTATCTTTGTCAAGAAAATCCTGAATAGGGTCATAAAGAGTCAAGACACAACAGATGATGTCTTTCTTTTTTAGCCTTGGGTCTCCCTATCTCAACCAGGATGGAAGTACAGCAGCCACTCATAGGGCCAGCTCCCCATTACCAAAACATGGAAGCTCCTGTTTCTGATTTGAGCTTCTAAGCCCCTCCTCAGGCAACTTGGTGACCTCCCACTCCCTGGAGCTAGCCATATTTATGCTAACCTCTGTGTGGACACCAATCAGCTTAGTTCTTTCTATATCTGCTCAGAGTTCCCTGGATCAAGCAGTTCACCAGCCTCAGCCTCCTCCTTAGAGATCACAGGAATGCAGACCCCTATAATTTTCTGAATGTGTGACTTTGGACAAATTGCTTCATCTTTTTTTTCAAATGGGATGACAAGATAATACAAAGACCCTTTCAGTTCTAAAATTTCATAATTAGTTGACTTTTTAGGAAACAGAACCTCTAGGAGTTTGGGGGCCTTATTTGTTCTTGTTGTTCAGTCATATCTGACTCTTCGTGACCCTATTTGGGGTTTTCTTGGCAAGCATACTGGAGTGGTTTGCCATTTCCTTCTCCAGTTCATTTTACAAATGAGGAAACTGAGGCAAACAGGGTTAAGTGACTTGCCTAGGGGTCCCTCAATTAGTGTCTGAGGCTGGATTTGAAATCAGGAAGATGTCTTCCTGATTTCAGGCCTGGCACTCAATACATTGCACCACCTAGCTGCCCTTTTGAGCATGAAGGAGATATAATTTGAACTATCCTGTCAGCAACAGTGTACAGTATTGAGATCCAAAATTAAGAGCACAAAGGATATTCTAACAACTAGTCCAGAGATTGGTGAACTGGCCATAGGAAAGAAATATTGCCAAGGCGAAACTGACAGCACTTAATAACTAGGTTGGTTCTCTGTAGAGAGAAGCCTCCAAGGGGATTGCAGTCTTAAGCCTACATGATGGACATTGTTTTTAATATAACCAGGAAAGTTGGTTGAGAGATAAGTTTTCATTCTGCTGACTTTGAGGTTCTGCTGGGATGCTGACGGGAAAAAATCCATGAGAAAGTGTGAGAAGGGGGATAAAACTCAGGGATGCAAGAGTACGTTACAGGGGACTCACTATCCAAAAAATAGACTATAGAGCAAACTTTAGAGCCAAAGCTTTTAATAAGTGCCACTGTGTTGGAGCTGGCCTTTCAGGTTGTCTGCCCTCCCTACCACCACATCCCATCCTTCCAGTCTTCCCATCTTCTGAGAATGAGGCCTCTTCTCAGTCAAACATAGTATACTAATTGAGTATTAAGAAAAGAATGAGAAGATAAAACATCTGCAGGAACAGGAAGGAAATCCCAGATTGGAGGGAATGGCTGCTGGGAAACCAGGGAAAGAGTGAAGCTGCGAGGGGTGAGCCAGGAGGTGTGGAAAGCAGGCTGCTGGGGGGCTTTCATGCTGCTCCTTCTTCTGGCATCCCCAAAAGGGCAACCAGCGGCTCAAGAGGAAGCTGGGAGGTGGAATGAGTGCGCTCATGTTTGCGGAGGTCACTGGCACTAAGGAAGGCCTTGGGACACTGGGGACAGGCATGGGGACGGACATCACTGTGGGTACGGCTATGCTTGCGTAACCCTGCCCTGTCCAGAAAGCCCTTTCCACATTGTGGGCAGGGGAATGGACGCAGTGCGGGGTGGGATCGTTCATGACGCCTGAGAGCCACTGCTGTTGGGAAAGATTCCTTGCACTCACGGCATACATTCTGGGGCATTTCTCCATTACCTGGGGGTTGCTCCTGGGCAGGGAGTCCACCCTCACTCTCACCCTCTGTTGCTGGTGCTGGGGCCTCTCCTGCCCCAGACTCCCTGAATTCCACCTGCTCCAGGGTCATGCCCACCACCTGCCACTGGGAGGTTACTACCCGGCCTGACTCTGTGGGGAGGCCCAGGAGCCCAGCCTGTGACTCCCCAAGTTCCACACCCACTGCAGGAGTCACTGTGTTAGATGGTGCTGGCCCCTCTACAGAGGTACCTGCAGGCAGTGTGACCCCTACAACTAGCTCCTGGGTGGTAAGGCCTCCCACCATCTCCCCTCGATGGGTCCGCTCATGCTTCCTCAGGCTGGAGGACACCACAAAGGACTTGCCACAAGCAGCACAATGGAAGGGCCGTTCCCCTGAATGGACACGGCCATGCTTGGTAAGACTGGCCCGCTCTGCAAAGGCCCGTCCACATTCCTCACAGCGGAAAGGCCGCTGGCCTGAGTGCACCAAGGCATGTCGCTTCAGGTCCCAAGAGGCCACAAAAGTCTTATCACATTGTGGGCACTTGAATGGTCGGTCACCAGTGTGTACACGACGGTGCATGGCTAAATCAGCTGGCTGACGGAAGTCCTTGTTGCACTTGTCACATCGATAGGGCTTAACCCCCTCATGGGCCCGCTGGTGTCGGCGAAAACTAGATGGATCAGAAAACATCCGGCCACAGCGTGGGCACAAGAAAGGCTTCTCCCCCGAGTGGGTGCGCTCATGGCTCTGGTAGGAGCTGAGCTGTGTAAAGCCCTTCCCACAGGCTGGGCAGCGGTAGGGCTTCTGGGCAGCATGGATGCGTTGGTGGCAGGTGAGGGAGGAGGAACGGGAGAAGCTCTTGCCACATTCAGAACAGAGGAATGGGCGTTCTCCTGTGTGAGACCTGAATTGGGAGAGAAGGAAGGAAATACAGCAAGGGTAACATGTTAGCCTCAGACTTTCCCTACCAGCAAAGTTCTATTTTAGAGCTCACAACTCTCCCTTCCAGTCAGAACCCATACAGGCCATTCTGCCTCATTTTCCCTTCCTCTCTAATCAGAACCAGAGATTTTCCCCTCACCTTCTCTTTCCAGGGTCTAAAGGTTCTGAACCCCTTGCTTTCCAATTCCCCAAGGTTCTCCTTGGCAGCAAACAGGAGGGAATCAATCCTGACTACAAAGTTTTGACTCTAATTTCCATAACCCAAATTCTAGAATAGGAATTCTTAACTTTTTTCTTTTTGGTTATGGACCTATTTCAATAAGCTGGTGAAGCCTATGGAATCCCTTCTCAGAACAATGTTTTAAATGCATAAAATACATTGGATTGAATAATGCTAATTATACTGAACTGTAATCTATCCTTCAAAGTCTCCAGGTTAAGAGCTTCTGCTCTAAAGCGTTTTACCGAATTAGACTTTCCGATGTGGAAAGGCCTTTTGAGGTATCCAGAGCCAGGATCTCCACTATCGCTTCCCAATTATCAGTGTCAAGTGGCTATCAAGCAGCTTCTTATTCACGGATTTCCCCTTATATCCGCCTGAAGTCAGTCCCTCTTCCTCATTCTGCCTTGCTTCTGATTAAGCCGAACCAGTCGAAATCCTCTTACCCACCAAAACCCAGCACCATCTGTCCAACACTAGCACCCCCTCCCCCTCACCTCTCATGGTTGCGCAGGTCTTTGAGCTCCGCGTAGGCTTTGCCACAGCGTGGGCAGCCGTAGGGCCTCAGACCGGCGTGAGTGCGCCGGTGCTTGCGGAAGACCGAGGGATCTGCAAAGCATTTGCCGCAGTCTGCGCAGGAGTAGGGCCGCTCCCCAGTGTGGCAGCGCTGGTGGATCTTCAGCTTGGACAGGGTGCCGTAGGCCTTGGGACACTGTGGACAACGGAAGGGCAGCTCACCCGTGTGGGACGCCAGATGCACCCGCAGGCACACAGGCTGCATGAAGCGCCGGCCACACTCTGGGCACGGGAAGGGCTTCTCTCCCGTATGGCTGCGCCCGTGGCTGCGCAGCTCTGGAGCTGTCTTGTACGCCTTGGGGCACAGCGAGCAGGCAAAGGGCCGGGGTTTGGGAGCCGGCTCTCCATCCTCCCCACTGCCCAGGCCCTCCGAGTTCCCTGCAGGGGGGCCTGGATCTCTGCCCTCAGCGGCGTTCTCCTCTGGGGTGGGCCCAGGACTGGGAGCATGGGTGGCAGCATGCCGGGCAGCCCGAGGGGCATTGGGGAAGGTCTTGGAGCAAGAGAGGCACTTGAATCGTCTACCGGCTCTGGTGTAGCCTGGGTGGGGCGGTGGAGCTTCCACCTGCTCCACTTCCATGGGTTGGGGGTGAGCCTCCCCTGGAATGGAGAGAGGACACAGATTAGAGTCACACCCCCAGTAGAAGTCACCCTTCCTGTGGTAGTTCCTCCCTTTGGGAAAACCATTCCAAGAGTAATTCTACCCCCGGGCAACAGCACAACTCCTTAAGGGGATGAAACGTGGGTAAAGAATTACACCACACTAAATATGTAATGATACCTTTCAGCAGTGAATTGGAAAGGTGCAAAATTGGGTGCTGATTGAAGTCTTGAATCAGAAACGTCTCAGAAGAGAAGAATAAGTTTTGTGGCTTGGGTTTTGTATGAAGCAGTGCTGCAAAAGTGCACCATATTGTGCAGGGCCTTAAGTGCCAGAAAGAGTTCTTTTTCCTGACCCACCTTCCCCCAACAAATCAGTCTTCATTAGCAGGCATTAATTCAATTATCAATAATTACTTCCTTTATTAATCTCTAAGCCACCACTTAAGCCTACCTGCTCCCTTAGGAAGTCACTGGGTTTCCTGAGAAGCCAGGTGCAATTTTGTTTAATGAGACATTTAGTCTGTGGGGATATTTTACCCCATTCCACCCAGAGGAGGAAAAGCTCATCAAAGGTAGCAGCTTCCACTGAAAAGCAGCAGGCAGTAAGTTCAGCCAGAATGATTAGAATCCCCATTTCCAAATTTTGCCCTTCCTTTTCAGGATCAGTTCAAATCCATGCAACCTACCAAGATTGTTTCAGGATGCACGTAGTAGGATCTTATGGTCTGGAACAAGAAGGGCCTTTGAGGATCGTTTTAGTCACTCCCTTTCCCTCTATTTCAACAAAGAGGGAAACAGCCTCTTAGATATGGGAAATAACTTGGCCAAAGTCATATCGGTAGCAATAAGTGCAATTAGGGTTGAAATTCAGGTCTTTCTGCACTCTTAACACTACACACCATATACCATTTTTATGTGGACACTGTTAGGACAGGAAACCTAAGAGATCATTTTGGGCAAAATTTGATGAGCCTAAATGCGCAAATCATAATGTTCATCCCTTAGGAAAACACAATCTAATTTTAAACATAAAGCAGATATGATAGGAAATCACAGAAAAGTTATAATTTTTTTTTTTTTTTTTTGCTTTTTGTTGAGGCAATTGGGGTTAAGTGACTTGCCCAGGGTCACATAGCTAAGGCATAAGTATCTGAGACCAGATTTGAACTCAGGTCCTCCTGACTTCAGGGCTGGTACTCTATCCACTGCGTCACCTAGCTGCCCCTAGATTGATTTTTCCAAATTTAAAAAAGTAAGGCTGGTTAGTATTATCAAAGAAAGTAAAAAGGAATAAATAGTTTAGGAGGAGAAGCAGGAATAAATAGGAAAAATCTCCTTAATCCCAGGCAGAAAAGTCTAAAGGCTGGTTTCAGACTTTTCTCCTCAGATGTTTTGGTCCTCCTGGCTTTCACCACCAACTTGGTGTGATCTGGGCAAGTAACATATACTTTTTGGGTCTCAGTTTCCCCAGCTATTAAATCAAGGACTTAGGCTAAATAACCTGAGTTGCCTTCATTCTCTACGGAGGAGCCTTCTGGGCAGAGGAGTGACATAGTCAAAGCAGAAATGCAGGAGCACTAGTCTGGTGGAAACTAAAGGCAGGGGGACCAGTTAAGGGGCTATTGCAGTAATCTAGGTGTGAGGTGATGAGATACTGGTTAAATGATAGTAATAGAAAAGAAGGAAAAATCACTTTGAGGAATTAATAGCTAGTGACAGATTGGATCTAGAGAGGGGAATGAGTAAGAGCCAACTCCCAGATTTCCTGACTATCTACAAGAATGGAAGGGGGAATAGCAGTATCCCAGACAAATGGGAAAAATTAGGACCTGCTGGACAAGAGAAAATTCCATTTTAGACATGCTGAATTTCAGGAACATTCAGTCACTCATTAAAATACTTCTTGTGCCCAAAGCATAATGCTGGATAAGACAAATTCCCTGTTATCAAGGAGCTTACTCTAGCAGAGGATAGAGGCATATATGAGGGGAAAAAAAATTATAAATCACTATTTTAAGTAGTTATTGCATTAGAGAGCTATCAAGAACCTTTTGAGAAATGAGAGGGCAAAATCATTACCAGCTTGAGGGGGTGTAAGAACCAGGAAAGTATTCACAAATTTTAAATTGAGTTTTAGGGGATGGATAGGAATCAAATGGTGAAAAGAGGGGTGATATTCTAGGCTTAGGGAACCTTAAAAAGAAGCTAGAGGTGGGAGATCACAAGGCTTATTTGGGGAATAAGTCTGCTACAAGAACATGAACATATAATGATAACTGACATTCATATAATGTTTTAAGACTTACAAAGCATTTTATTTATATTATCTCATCCAAGAGGAAGTTGCAATATGCAAGACTGGATCTGGAGAAAGACTTCAGGCTATAGACATATATTTGAGTTCAGAATTATCTACATAGAAATGACCAGTGAAGCCTATGACTATATAGTCATCTGCACAGAAATGCAGTGAGGAGATCACCAAGGTTGATAAGCATCAAGAGAAGAGCAGTGTTAAAGATTGAGCCTTGATGAAGAGAAAAAATGATAAAGAGGCTAGAAGATCAACAAAGTAGAGAAGTTAAAAAGAATTATATTGTGCCAAGGGAAACTGAAGGAAGAGTTTCCAATAGGAAAGATTAGTTAAAAGTATCTAGTTGAGGAGATTAAGGTCCAAGAAAAGGACAATGGCCTTGAAAGATCAAAGTCATTGGTTTCAGAGAGATCTTGGAAAACAAAGGTGGCAGATGGCAGACTACATGGAATGATGGGTACCAAGTATGTTTAACTCTAATAACTCTTGATTCTACTTTAAATTATTTCATATTATCACAGAAATATCAGAATGTTCCTTCAAAATCATCTAATCTCAAACTGATAAAAAAAATTCTTATCTACAATATCTTCCATTTCTAGCCTCCACCTGAAGACTTTTATACAAAGGGAATACACTACTTCAGGATGGCTCTAATAGTTAAGTTGTTCCATATATTGAATTAAAATCTTCTTAGGTACAACTTTTTGCCTATTTCATCTCTTGGGGAAAAGCAGGAAAACACTTGAAAACAGTTACTTTGCCCTTAACTGAAGAAACCCTTATATAATAGGGTCTTCAAATCTTTCACGATCCTGTTCAATCCATGTCAGACATGCTTAATATTGTTATGATCCTTCCTAGAATGTGGTGCCTACAACTTAACCAATACTACAGATGTAGACCGTCACCTTTCTATGGCAGGGAAGGTTATAACTGAACCTTTTTTCTCCCAATAGCAATAACTCCTAGGGAACTTTGATGGAGAAGTTCTTTTTACAACAAGCAGTTGTTGATTTATGCCTCTCCTGATTATTAAAAAAAAAAAAAGCCCTTTTTGTAGTCATTAACATTTTTTTGTGCTGGGTCCCAGTCCTTCCTATAAAATCTACCACCTTTGCTTCCATCTTTTGAACATGTCTCTTTAAAGTCCAAGTGGGTCATAAAGTGGCTTGTTATTCCCATGCTTCTTCTAACTACCCTATGTAGCTACAGTAGTTATTGCTTCATGGTTGATAACAAATATCCATCAAATTATCCTTTGTTTCTCCTTCCATTAATCCTCAACCAAATTCTACCATGCTTTCCCATTTCTGGTTTGTATATTTCCACACATTACATTATCTTCTTGATTTATAACATTTTCCCACTGTCCCTTTAATCTTTTTTCTTTTGGCATCCAGAAGTTATAACCCCAACAAATCTACTAATACTTACTGAGATCAAATTACCTGTTCTCAGAGTTTATTATTGTCCATACTATATGCATTGTGTATATACATCTGAGGCCTTAAATACTATTATTTTCACTATTAATCTATGTGGTACCTGCCCTAATGGCTGTATGTGAGCAGTCTTCTCTTTCCATTTTCAATTAAAAGACTTCCTAATAAGATCTTGTGGGAATTACAATTGTCCTCCATCTACAATAAAAAGAGACTGAGGTGGGCCTCTGAGCGAATACCTCTTTGTTAAAAGGTCCATGGTCCTCCCTGGAGTGGACCTCAGATCTTCCTCACAATCTGAGATACTCCCTTCTTCCGGGGCCTTAGTTTTATATAAAGAACACTCTAAATGGGCTATACAAAGTAGAGTACCATTGATTGATAGATTTTCCTAGGAGAATCAAAAATGATGAATCAGCTAGAAATGGTATGGGGGGGGGCACCCCCTACCCAGCGGGATGGAAGGATGTCCTTAGGTTGGGCAAAGCATGGGATATCCTCACTAAGTGGTCATAAGATGCTTATTTGCTCATGTTGGACAAGAGAGAATGGTCTGGAGGTAAATAAGTTTTTGGGACTTTCCGTGTTATTGAGTCATCACTGGGCTTGGTCACCATTAGCTTCCTATGATGAAACAAGTGAACTTAGAATCTGCAGCTCACAGTTCTGGGGCCCAATATATAGAATTTATAATCACCACTCCTACGGAATCATATCTAAGTGAATAATACTGATTGGAATAAAGTAGGGGTCCAAATGAATTATTTCTTACAATCTAGAATTACTGACTTTTTCTATGTATACTCCATTCCTAGCCAAGAAGGATACATTCTTCTATCTTAAGCCCTAATCTAGAAAACCAAGGCCTCTTTCAAATAATACCTATTTTCTTAACTTGCTATTTATTATAACCATCTTTTCTTTTTTTCCACCTGAAGTATCCACTTGTAATCCCCAGTATCTATGCCCACAAGCCCTTTGGCTAGCTATGCTTATGAGGTTTCTTCTGATGGTATTATTTGCCTTCATATGGATAACCAATAGTAGAAGATGGTCACCAGTCATTAGTTTCCAGAAGTTCCCAGCTGTGTTCCTCATAAAACTCTCTCTAAAAATCTTGATTTATATCCTGCCCCTGGATGGCTCTGGAGGAGAAAGGGAGGCAGGTGATCTTGCTCAGCCCTTTCTCACTTAAATCCAATTCACCTGCATGTCATAGCATCATCTCCCCGAAGTCATGGTCCTTTTCGAGAATGAAGGATAAACAACAGCAGCAAGAACTATTATAATAACAAAGAAGTGGTTTGTGGCTTCACACACACACACACACACACACACACACACACACACACACACACAC
>JAJPUD010005713.1:94650-136763 GCA_023553655.1 Myrmecobius fasciatus
ACACACACACACACACACACACACACACACACACACACACACACACAAAAAGTATTTCAGGTAGAGCAGTATTTGTCAGTGGACAGAGAAGAAGACACTTTCTGCCTAGGAGTAGAACTCTTCTGGAAGGGAAATCAAGTGGGAAATAAGAGTTGTTTGAAAGGTAGAATCTGAGTTGTGTGGTTAAATTTAGCAGAAGCAATAAAGGTCTTCTCAGAGATAAACACAAGAGTATTCTGAAAAATAAAACCTAAAACCTCTTTAAAGCCCCATGTTTAACATACTTCACATTGTTCCTCTGATCCAAAGTTCCATGACTGCCTATTGCTTGCTTTATGAAATCAAGTCCAAATTCCTTGGTCTAGGATTCAGAGCCCTCTGTAATTAGCCTTCTTTCTCAATATTTACTTACTAGAGAAGGTTCTTCTCTGAACATGTATCCTGCAGACCTGCCCCTGAACTTTTACCTAAAAGGTACCTCATTCTACTTTTTTCCTCCTCTCCATTCAATTCAATAAAAAAATGATTTATTATCATAAAGAAAGGAAAAGGCCCCACATGTGCAAGAATGTTTGTGGCAGCCCTTTTTGTAGTGGCTAGAAACTGGAAATTGAATAGATGCCCTTCAATTGGAGAATGGCTGAATAAATTATGGTATATGAACATTATGGAATATTATTGTTCTGTAAGAAATGACCAGCAAGATGATTTCAGAGAGGCCTGGAGAGACTTACATGAACTGATGCTGAGTGAAATGAGCAGAACCAGGAGATCATTATGCACGGCAACAACAGTACTATATGACAATTAATTCTGATGGACATGGCTCTCTTCAACAATGATATGTTTCAAACCACCTCCAATTGTTCACTGAAGAAAGCCATATACACCCAGAGAGAGGGATGCGAAATGTGGACCACAACATAACATTCTCATACGCCTTGATTGATGTTTGCTTACATTGTGTTTCCTTTATCTGATATATCGTTTGTGTAGATAAGATTTTTCTTGCACAACAATGATAAGTTTGGAAATATGTATACATATATTCGATTTGCCAATATTTTAACATAATTAACATGTTGTGGATATCCTGCCATCTCGGGGAGGGGTGGGGAGTTGGGGGGAAAAATTTATAACAGAAAGCTATGTAAGGGTTATTGTTGAAGAATTACCCACACATATGTTATGCAAATAAAATAAAATTTAAAAAAAAAAATGATTTATTGAATGACCTCTCTGTGCCAAACACAATGCTAAGAACTACAGAGTCCAGGGCAAATTCTCCCTTTCCTTGAAGACAAAATTAAAGTCTCACTTTTCAAAAGTCCTTCATATGTCCAAGCCCAAGGTAATCCTGGCCTGCACTAAACTCTATTACCATTTATGCTAATTTTCACTCACTGATTCTACTTCTGTCCTCTAGAGCTATCCTGAACAGGTCTGTCCTTGTCTTTGTCCACCCAATAGTTTTGACAGCTCTTGGAAAGTAATGATCATGTATCTACTAAGTTGTTTTCAGGACAACATACTCAACATTTCCAGAGGTGTTCCTCATATTTCTTTTTGTCCTCCCATAGCACACAGGTCAGAGCTGGGCACATCAGGAGGACTTTCTCCCAATAGATTTTATTATTTGAATGAATTAGTGGCTGCAGAACAGAGTAGAAGTAAATGGAAAAGAGGAAATTTGGTTGCTTTATTCTTTTAACCCATTCCTTTTCCCCTTCATGGAATCCTGGCACCCATCTTGTTAGGGCCAGGCAGCTGAGCCCTACATAGGATCAAGGATAAACAAATAAGATTGGCTAACAAGCCCAGCCTATTTCATTATCAGCTTAGCTTGGATGAGAGAAAGAGGATTGAGGGATGGGAAGGCAATGGGATGGGATTATGGTAGATCCCATTTAGAGCTTTGGAGTAGCTGGTTTTGTAAGAGAGGAAAAGAACTGGAAGAACCTAATTATCATAGCTGGAAAGGGATCTCCTGAAGAATCCTCTTTTCCAAACACCACAAGTAGTGTTTGTTCAGCTAGGTAGTTTGTAAAAGCTCCTACACCCATTAGACAATTAACTACCTTAGAATGCAAATTCTTTGGGTCATTCTGAACCTCAAGTCCATCTTCCAAATTCATCTTCCCAAACCCTACTTTTATGATGTCACTGTCCTGCTCCAAAGCTTTCAGTACTTCTTCACTGTTTACAAGAAAGAGGTTAAGTATTTTCACTTGGCTTTCATCCTCAGCCATCCCTGCCCACAATTTGGTCTAACTCAAAATTTCCACATTTAACAGCCAGAAATGCCTTAGTACTTTCTAGTTCCAAACCTTTCCAGCCTAGAACCCTTCTCCAGAACAAGGATAAAAAGCCTATGTTCACCCTCCCCTTCCCCCACCTAAGTCATTGTCTTTAGTGTCAAAAACATCACATGGATTTTCTAGTATTAATAAAGTGTACCTTTATAGAAAGTCAGATTAATAAAGAGTGCATCATTTCAAGACTCCTCCCCCCCTCCACGTTGTACCTGAGGGAGGTGTCTATATTCCTATCCAAATTCCCATTCTGACCATCCCTGCTCTGGTTATCCAAATCCTACATCCTACATCCTTTTTGTCTTAGACCTACCTTCCCCACAAAGTCTCCCCTTACACTTGCACTGTATGCACTAATCACTGAACAAAAGATCACTGGATTTTGAGTCAGGAATCCTGGGTTCAAATCGTGGTTCAGCCACTTACAAACCATGTAAATCCCCTGACCTCTTTGGGACTCAAATTTTATCTATAAAAATGGAGATAACATTTCTAACAGACTATAGTAAAGGAAAAGCTTTATTAAGCCTTAAGATGCTTTAAGAACCTATCTAGTTGAGCTAGCTAGATGGTACAGTAGATAGAGTACTAGGCCTGGAGTCAGGAGAACCTGAGTTCAAATCCAGTCTCAGATACCTAACACTTATTAGCTGTGTGACCAGAGTCGATTAATTCCCATTACGTCAACATTACCTTCATCTTGTTCAAGGTTTGTATGTCTGGCCTTCTTAGCTAAGACCATTGAAGGCTGGGACTTTGTTTTCTCTTGTATACCCCCAAAATAGTGCCTTGGCCAACAGGTTCTCAACAATTTGTTGATTGATATATGTATGAGATCATAGCAAAGCAAGACCCTCTTTTTTTCTGGGTCTCAGTTAACATCTGTAAAATAAAGGATTTGGACTAAATTATCTCATCCCTTCCATAATTAAAATCTAATAATTCATTCAGGGTCAATTTTGGCAGTACTTGAACAAGCAGATGATTTAGGCCAAGGTACTTATGTTAAAGAGAGGGGAAAGAAAAATCAAATGGGATTGAAGATGAGAGTTGGTGCCAAGCTTGTGCTCCAAGACTTTGGGGCTTTGAGTGTTGAAGAAGTGATGAACAATGAGTTCTTTGGAGTACTGAGCTATGGTTTGGGTTTTTATTTCCCCTTTGTATTTCCTCTGCCTTCCTTTGTATATAGCATTATCTGCATTGAAGGATTATATAATTTAGCTCTTACAAGAGACTTTAAAGGTAATCTAGTCTAACCTTTTAATTTTACAAATGAGGAACCAAGGCTTAGTCAAGGATAGGGATGATTTCTTTCCTAGGATATCTGACAATTTCTTCTGAAAAAAGGATATGTAACTGGGCAAAAAGAAAATTCAGTGAAGATGAGGATGGGAAAAAAGGATGTTGGGGAGCATCAAAAGTTAAACATGTTCTTGAGGCTATTTCTTTTTAAAATCCATTTATTTAAAACAAATACAACATAGAAAAAGAAAAAAAGAAAAAATGTTACCATGTGCACAGTAAAACATAAGAGGGAATTCAAAATATGTGACAATAAATTTTCATTACAAAAAAGTCTGTATAATAAATATTACACATTGTGTTGAGAACTGTCTACATTTTCTTTGCTTCCTTGTATGTTTTCTTTTGTTATCTGCTGTGTACTTTTTATGTTATTCTTTTCCCCCTTTTCTCCCACCTCCTCCAAGGAAGCTACAATTAAACACAGATATATTCATATATAAACATATACATATATGTAACTATACTTATACATATATACATATTCATATACTTCTATATAAGGCTATACTATGTTTGTCCAGTTTCTCTGAAGATGGATAACATCATCCTTTACATGTCCCTGTCTCTTCATATTTTTCTAAATCTACTAGTCATCATTTCCTATACCACAGCAATATTCCAACTTTATACTACCTACTTAAATATAAAATAGTATCAATTAATATGGCTGATATATGGTATAGTTTCCCTATTTTTCTCTTTCAACTAAATCTATTTTTAACTTTGCAGAAATCAATGACTGCTACACCTAATTTTTTTTCTAATAAATTCTACTCCTGGTCATTATTATGTTTGTATTTTATTTCTTATCCCTGCTGACTCATCAGTTTTATTTGTATCTACTACCTTGCCTTGCTATTATTTAACCTAAGTCCCTTTTACCCTCTCTCCTCTATTCCCTTCATTATCCCTTTCCCACTAATATACACCCCTCATTGAATTCCTATTAATCTACACACCCTTCTATACTACCCTTATCCTATTCTTTTTTTTTAAATGAAATTAGAAGATTTTTATATCCTTCTATATGTGTTGTTCCTTTTTTAGCCATTCCAGATGAGAGTAGGGTTCCAGAATTATCAGGCCTCCTCTACCACCTAATTTCTCTGTGTCAGTTTTTCTTGCATCTCATTTGTATAAGACAATTACTTTTTACTTTTTCTTACACAGTTTTGCTTTTTAAATCAAAGCTGAGCTCTACCCCAATCTTTCTTGAACTACCCAATTACTAATGACAATCTTAGGCACATGGTTTACACTTTCCAAAAAAAAAAAAAAATGTCCTTATTGAATCCTTTGAAATTCATCTTTGATGTTTACCTTAAATTTCTCTCACATCTTATATATCAAATTTGCTATTGAGGTCAGGTCTTTTCACAACAAAATCTTGTAAGTCTCACAAACCACTGAATGTCCATTTTTTTCTTTCAGGATTATGCTTAACCTTTTGGGTATGATATTTATGACTCCAATCCTCAATCTTTTGCTCTTTGATATATAGAGTTCCAAGACCTGCAGTCTTTCAATGCAGCCACTGCTATATCTTATGCAATTCTAATTGTGCCTCTGTCATATTTGAACTGGGTTTTTCCCTTGTTGCTTGTATTATTTTCTCCTTGATCTGGAGATTCAGAATTTGGTTATAACATACATTTTCCTTGCAGGATCTCTTTTATGTGGTGATCTGTGAAATCTTTCTATTCTCCCTCCCCTTCTCCCCGCCCCCCACACCTGGTTTGTTTCTAACACTTCAGGACAATTCTTTAATTTTTTTCTTGTATTATTTTATCAACATTTTTTTTTATTGTATCTTTCAGGTAGTCCAATTATTCTTATGTTTTTTCTTTTTGATCTGTTCTTCAGATATTTTGTTTTTGTTATGTCTAATGTTCTCTTCTATTTTTTCATTCTTTATATTTTATTATTTCTTGGTCTCATTACTTTCCTGCCTTTCCCTAGTTTTCAATGATTCTAAATTTCTTCCTTAAGATTCTAGATTTCTCTTTCTAGTTTATTGACTTTCTTTCATCATCTTGTTTTTCTTGAATTTTTAAAAAAAAAATTTCCTCAATCTTTCTCACTTGATTTTTAGTCTTTCTTTTGAATTCTACAAATTAGTTTTGGTAATTATCATTACTCTTTGGGTAGGAGAGGCTTGCTTTACTTTAGGATCCTCCTCTGAAGATAAACCCCAATCTTCCCTATTCCCATAGTTAACTTTCTATAGTTGGGTTCTTTCTCCTTTGCCTACTCTTTTTTTTTTGGGAGAAGGTAATTGTTGGTGTAATCACTTCTAGAGCTGGGGTTTGGGGGAATGGTGCCTCTGGCCTCAGGTTCTCCTTCAGTTCTCTGGCCTGGAGCCCAAACTGAGAATTCCACCCTCCTGGAAGTGGCCCTTGGCAGCAGTGTCCCCCAGTGTTTTTCCTCTCACTGGTGTGTGCTGATTTCCTCTCACTCAGGGTCCTGTCCCAGTAGCACAACTGAGCCTGCCATTCCTTATCAGCAGAAGTTCCCTCAATTTTCCCCATTCAGATGCCAGACTCTCCACACCACCTTGAAAGTGAAAATTCATGTGGCTTAGGCTGAGGCTCCTTCCCAAACCAGCTAACCCCAAGGTTTACCATTTTCCACTAGCCTTGAAGTGTTACCCTTCACGCTGGGTAAACCTCCATCCTGGTATCTTTCTTAGATCTTATAATCCCAGGAGGGCCAGAGTTCTGCCCCAATTTTTACTTGTTTTTAGCACTCTTCCTTCTCCCTGAGGTGAAATTTTGTTTTCCTAAAGAGGAAAATTCTGCTCCTTACCCTGGCATCTGTGTCTAGGACTTCGAAGCAGAAGAGATGGGTTTGAATGCAGCTATGCTACTTGCTTACCTGGCTCACCTGTCTTGTTCCTTTTCATCTCATCACGATCAGTTTTCTGACATAAAATAAGGAATCACTGAATTATAGATTTAAAACAGAAATGGAACTCAGAGCTTGTAGTTCAACTTCCAAAAGAAGCCTATGAGAAGCCGTGACTTCTTTTAGTGCCTGCAACTAAATTGTCCCCAAGGTCCCTGATGGCCCTGAGGCCAATGACTGTGAAGGAAACTCTAGGCTTGAGCTTTCGATTAACGAAAATGAATCTTCTCAAGACTCATTTGTGAACAATTCTCTTTTGGCAGTTTCAGGCGGAGCAAAGGCCAGAAATTCCCAATTCCTCAGCCCTAAATTATACCAGCCTCTTATAGTGGATCCCCAAGCCAAGTCCACAGCTTTCGGGCGGAGGAAGGAGTCATGACCAAATTCCAGAACAAGTCCACACCTCCCCAGCTGACCGGCCCCGACTTCTTACCAAGCTGGGAGCTGTCCATTTAGAAGCAATGCCCCTCCACACCTCTTCAAAGGTTGGGCTCTAGGACCCAGGGAAGGCAGACGTAAAAAGCCTCAAAGCCCGACCCTGACAGGCAGGGACAGTTCTTGGCGGAGCTGTGGACAAGTTCGGCTCTAGGATCGAGGAAGGATAATCAGGCCGGGCCAGGAGGGTGGGGTGAGCCGCGAGGGCAGTTTAAAAAGCGAGCAGCAGCAGGCAGGAGCCGCAAGGGGGTAGAGAGGAGGGAAGAGGAGAGAAACAAGACACACCCCTTACAGCCCAGGGTCGGAGGAGGGGCGATTCTTTCAAGGCTGGGCAACGACAGAGGACTACGCTCCTACTCAGCCAACCTGGCCGGAAAGATGCAGCAGGAATGAGATTACGCACAAGTGTTTCGTTTTAACGTTTTAAAGCCCTAAAGCGCATAAAGAAATCATCCAGTCCAGTGCCCTCATTTTACAATCCCCAGGGTTGGCATTCGAATCCAGATCTTTCTACTTGGCATTACAACCCTTAGTCCTGACTCAGTCACTGATCGTGCCGCAAGACTTTGGCTAAATTCCTTCCCTCAGCCAAGGCCTCAACTTCCTCATCTGTATTAATGGGGCAGGGAGGAGGGGGTGGGGGACAGGACTATGGCTCAGTTCCTTCATCAGCAAAATGGGATAGATGGCCGGCCCCTAAAGGTCCCTCCGGCTCTAAACTCCCACGGTCTTCCGTTCCCCTCCCGGAGCTAACGCCCCGCGCCGAAGCTTTAATCGCAAAGGCGAAGTCAGCGGGAGTCAGAGGAGGCGATCCTACCCGGAGCGCCACAGGGGGTCGCGGGGCCGCGGGACAAAGACCGGTCAAGATGGCGGTCTTTAGGACCAGGGGAGGGGCGACCATGGAGAAAGCAAAGCCTTCTACAGCGACCGAGGTGGACTTAAGAGGGGCTGGAGCCTGGGACATCGGAGAAACTAGGGCCAGGTCAAGGAGGGAGGCAGGAAGGAGCAGGGGAAAAGGGGAGTGCGATGATATAGGGAGCCGGGGTACTCAGTCTGCAGCAATTCCCGGGACAAAAGAGGCCTCTAAAATGGCGGTCACTAGGACCAGGTTAAGAAAAAACATCCACCCCCTGTTTCCCAACACGCTGGGCCCAGGAACGTGAGGAGAGCAGCGTTCGGTGAGCGTCACCCCCGGGTCTGGCACGGAGCTTGGAAACCCGGGAGCCGCCGCGTCCGGTCATGCCACACAAAGGCATGCAAAATGGCGGTCTCTAGGACCATGCTGGGCCGGGTCTCAGCGACTGGGGGCAATGGTAATCCCTGGACACTGCACAGAGGAGGAATAGTCGTGTGTCAATTAATGGGGGGGAGGGGAAGAGTAAAAAGAGGTGTCAAAGGCTTTACTAGCCTCGAGGCCCAGGGTTAATGTAGAGTCCCTGCCTCAGCAAAATGTCAGACCTCAATGAACTATGAAAAAGCATTTGGTCCACACACCCCCCTCCCATTTTACAGATGGGAAAACTGAGTTCATCTGTGACGACCCGAACCAACGGGACTTCCATGACCCAAGTTGCACAGGGCACGTTCCAGGGTCGCGCTCACGGCTCTTACCTGGGGGAGCCTGACGCTCTCTCGGCTGCAGTAGCTCCAGAGGACAGAGCCGGAGCTCCCGCTAGAAACAGGGATGGCGCTAGGACCCAGCGGGGGAGATGGGAGGAGAGCAAAGCACCGGAAGTGGGGTTTTCTCCCGCTAAGAGGGAGGGGGAAAGGTTTAGGCGGGGCCCCTAAGAAAGAGAATAGAAAACGTAATTGACTCGCAATAGGCGGGGACTAACGGAAATGAAATCAGAGAGGGTTCGAAAGCCACCACTAGACGTTAGAAGAGATGTTCGTTTGTGAGTAGCCTACCACTCGGAAGAGCGCCGAGGACCAAGTGCACGTCCTCAGCTATCATTGGGTGGGGAAAGATTTAGGCGAAGCACACATAAGGACTTAAAGCAAGCCACACTTCCGGTGACTACTGTCATATAACACTTGGAAGCTAACGTCACCGGAAGAGGAAAATAACTAACCAAAGGGGGGAACCCTATAAGAAGTGTCACCAAATATTATAGAGCCATTTGTCTAGAACCCACCTGACCTGTAGCATGTAACACGGGCAATCATTTGATTGCTGTTCCTAGAGAAATGTATGGCGGGAAATATTTTAGCTCTACCCCACCGGATGTGCAGTTTAACAGTTATTGGACAAACGGAAGTGTGCCTAGTGATGTGGGAGGGGCCAGTATTGTGCCTTGGATACCGCTCCCAGGCACCAGAAACGGGGCGGTCTCATTGGGCCAAACGAAAAGAAGGGAAAGTGCTACCGGGGCGGGTTTGGCGGAGGTTAGTAGGGAAGCCTTTGAGGGGAGAACACTTCCTGTTTCCTAGTAACAATAGGAAGTGTCCGCCGGAGCCGGGGGAGACCTCGGGCTCGTGCCAGCTGAGCTCCCTTTCCTTTCCCCCTCCTTCCCCTTCCCTTTTCCCTCCCCACTTTCCCTTCCTCCTCTTCCTTGGCTTCCTGGCCTGAGCGCGCTTGCGCGTGGACGAAAGACCCTTCCCCCCCCTCCTGGGGGGGGAGACTTGAGCGGGCATCGGGTGACTGACTACTCTTCTCCCCCTCCCCCACCCCCTCCCTACCTCACAGAACTCTTCGGCGGTTGGGGGGGGGTTATGGGGGAGGAGGAGTAGTGGTCTTCATTGTGCGCACGCGCGAACGGCCCTCCAACCTTCCTGAGACTCGGACATTCTCTCCCCCCCCCCCCCCCGTTCGACCGTTGCCCTGTAAGAACGAATGCACGCAACCTTGTCGTCTTCTACACCCTCCGACCTCTCTCCCCCCCCTCCCCCCAATTTAACTCTCAGTCCCTAGGGAAACGAAGGACTTTGGGCCCCTCCCAATCAACTGGTGAGCTGGAGGCAGGGAGCTCAGAGAGGGACCAGCGTCCTCTCCCCGCCCCCAGGGAGGAGAGGTGAGGGAGGGGAGGGGACTTGAGGGCTTGTTGGGCTTGGGGAGTGGGGGGCCGCGATATTAGAAAGGGTTTGGGTGGTGAGGGGCTAGAAGATGGAAGAGTCAGTTATAGTAGCTACTGCCGGGGGAATGGGGGGAAGGGGTACCTAAGATTTTCCCTTTTGATCTGAAGTCCCTGGAGAGAAAGTGGAACATTTATGTGTCCATTTCAAGTTGTCTGTTTGAAAAGGTGGACAAAGCAGTGGTTGAGATTGATCTAAGAAGAGTAGGACTTAGGATGCAGTTGGGATAGAAAGAGCCTTTTGGAAGCAGAGTTGTGTGTGTATGTGTATGTGTGTGTATGCTTGTGGATGTGAAACATGGTGAAGACCAAGACTTGAAGTATGGGAGAAAAAGAGGTCTTGAGGAGTGAAGAAAAAGAACAAAAGTAACATGACTGAGGAAGAGGGGAAAAGATTGAAAGAGTTTGAAGAGAGGAGATAAAAAGCAAGGAAGTAGAAGGGATTATAGTGAAAGAAGGATAAGACTTAAGAATCAGGAGACCTGGGTTCAAAACTCTGACTTTTACCACTTAGTTGTAGGTCCTTAGCCAAATTACTTCTTATTGAGTCTGTTTCTTCATCTGTAAAAGGGGGAGGGAATGTTAAAATCTGTTCTCCCTACTTTATGGAGGTGTTGTGAGGACTATGTGAAAAGGGTTTTGTGAACTCAAAAGCTTTTTTTAAATTTTTAAAAAAAGACCTGAAGTATTTATTAAATGGGAAACAATGGGAATACATGATCTGCAAAAGATCAAGAAGGGATGGAAGATAAAATAAAGGCTAGAATAGTAAAATGATTAAGAGGAAAGTAGAGAATATAGATAGGCTAGTCTTGAACAGTGAGTTTTGATTTTTTTAACTTAACAGATCCTCAGTTGGAGAATAGTGATAGAAGCTCTGAGTTGGATCCCCAGCAACTTATATAAGGTATTAGTGTAGCTTTATCTCAAATAATTACTTTAACTTGGATGGTAAAAAGTGAACTTTATTCTTATCCAAAGACTTTAGAAAGGCAAAACTTGAGAGATTAAAAACCAGTTCATTGGGTCATGAAATCTCTAAGAGGGTGGGATGGGGACACTAAGGACAATTAAATTAAGTTTTAGGGGTTATTAAAGAAGGAAGGGTTATGATAACTGCAGTTTGGGGTCTTGGTGCTGGACTTTGAGGATCAGAAGAGATAGAAGGTAATAGAAATTCTTTTATCCAGGGAAGTGGCAGTCTCTCAGTTTTTGCTTACCCCATCCCTATTTTTATCTGGGGAAATTTGAGATGTTGGGGTTCCATTTGACCAGATAGGAATAGGACTTTAATGCAGGACATGAAGTAACATGAAGATACTCCCTAATAGGGTCACTTAAACAGTAAATTACATTCTCAATTCCTTCCTTAATGCTTCCTTTTTACAATTTTATTTTATTTTAAATTCTAGTCCCTTTTGCTGCTTCTCTAGAGCAAGAAGATGCTATTGCCACTTGCCTGTGTTTCCTGAGCATTCTGCAGTTTGCCTTGCCACCTCATGGAGGATACCCCTGCCTTGATCAGCTGCCCTGATTGTCAGCGTCATTTCCCCAGCCTTCCAGAACTGGCTCGTCACCGTGAGCTGCTCCATCATTCACCTCCAAGCAGGAATGGTGATGAAGCTGATGGAATCCCTCGGCCATACCGATGTGTACAGTGTGGGCGGGGTTACCGTCATGCAGGGAGTCTGGTCAATCATCGACGGACGCATGAGATTGGTCGCTTTCCTTGTACCACATGCAACAAAGACTTCTCCAATCCTATGGCCCTCAAGAGTCACCTAAGGACTCATGCCCCAGAGGGCCGCAGGAGGCACAGGCCCCCCCGCCACAAAGAGGCTGCATCATATAGCCAGGGCCAGATGACTACCACTAACATTTGGAAAGGTGTGCCTGGTCCTCGGGAAAACTGGGACAACCAGGCAAGCCATGAACAAAGTACACATGTATGGGAGGCTGGGCCTGATCCTAGAGAATCTTCTAGTGCCTGGGAAAAGCCACCTGGACACAATGATGACTGGGAGAACAAGACAGATTCTAAAGAGAGTATAGAGGGATGGGGAAACACATCAGGTTCTACAGAGTCCCCTGCTCTTCCTGCTCCAGCCAATAGCCTTCTTAGCAATTTAGAGCAGTACTTAGCTGAATCCATGGTGG
This sequence comes from Myrmecobius fasciatus, assembly GCA_023553655.1. Lineage (NCBI taxonomy): Eukaryota > Metazoa > Chordata > Mammalia > Dasyuromorphia > Myrmecobiidae > Myrmecobius > Myrmecobius fasciatus. Next base: position 106,835 of record JAJPUD010005713.1, read on the forward strand.
ATTTTACAGGGAATGAGAGACCACCTCAGTCGCCCCCTGCTGAGGATGAACGTCGATATAAGTGTGGACAATGTGGCAAAACCTATAAACATGCTGGAAGTTTAACCAACCACCGTCAGAGCCATGCCCTAGGTATCTATCCCTGTGCTGTGTGCTTCAAGGAATTTTCCAACCTTATGGCTCTAAAGAATCATTCTAGGTTACATGCTCAATATAGGCCTTATCAGTGTCCTCGATGCCCCCGGGCTTTCCGGCTACCTAGCGAATTGTTGGGACATCAGCAAGCTCATGATGGGGAAGGGAAGGAACTATCCTGGGAAGAAAAAGGAGAGCCATCTGCCAATGGAGAAAGTGGACATGATAGGAATCAGCTTCATGATACCAAGGAACTTAATGCCTCTGGGGAGTTAAACACTTCTGGAGAACTTGATGCTGCAGAGCTTAATGATGGTGGAGTAGAAGAATATAGGCCTTTCCGATGTGCTGATTGTGGCCGTACTTACCGACATGCTGGGAGCCTTATCAATCACCGGAAGAGTCATGAGACTGGTGTCTATCCATGTCCAGTCTGTCCAAAGCAGCTATTCAATGCTGCAGCCCTTAAAAACCACTTACGGGCTCATCTAAAAACTCGTCGTAGTGGGGGGGGAAGAGGAACAGCATCAACCACCACCTCCAACACCACTGCCTTCCCTAATGGCAGCAGCACGACCAGAAGTTGACCCAGAAGAGGACGAGAATCCTGCTACTCCAACTACTACCACAGACCATCGCCCTTATAAATGCAGTGAATGTGGACGGGCTTACCGTCACCGGGGAAGCCTAGTAAACCACCGACACAGCCATCAGACTGGTGAATATCAGTGCTCCCTTTGCCCTCGCCAGTATCCAAACCTCATGGCCCTCCGCAATCATGTGAGGGTGCATTTTAAGGCAGCACGACGCAATGGAAGTCAAGGGAGAGAGGAACCATTGAGTCATGATGGGGAAGGTATCACACTTGGCCTAGAAAGGGAAGATTCTACCCCTAGTCGAGAGGAAGAGTACCCAGAAGAGGAGAAGGTACAACAGACAACCCAAGGAGAAGATCCTAGTGAAGAAGGGACAATGGATAGCCATTCAGAAGTAGATATGGCAGTAGCACAAATATGTGGCCTTTGTGGGATGCTTTTTGATGATGTGCAAAGCTTAAAACAACATGGCCAAACCCATCATGAAGGGGAGTGTAATAGAACTGAGTCAGTGGAGTCACCTCCAAGGGCCTATTCCTGTAGAGATTGTGGAAAGACTTATCGACATTCAGGAAGTCTCATCAACCACAGACAGACCCACCAGACAGGTGACTTTGGTTGTGGGACATGTGCCAAGCACTTTCATACTGTGGCAGCCATGAAGAGCCACTTAAGACGTCATAGTCGGAGACGGAGCAAGAGGCATCAGCGACAGAGTGCTGAAATCACTGATGGAAACAGCAGTGGAGTGGTGGTAACAGATAGAAGTGAATCCTCACCAGAGGACTACCAGGAAAAGAATTTGGTTGTGAAAGAAGAAAAAGAGAAAAATGACTTTAATAAAGATGTAAAAGTAAATGGAATTAATATGGCCAATGGCAAGTTGGAAAACAATGAGAACTATTTTCAGGGGGATACTCGGAGAGACAAATGTAAGCAAGGAAGAAATGAGGCCTGCTTTCAGAGTAATGAAGATGACAAAACCAATGAAGAGGGACTGGAAGAGAAAGAGTCCTGTTTCTTTGGGAACTTAGTAACAACAAGCAATAAGGGAGGTGGTGGGGACATTTCAGCTTTGGTAGAAGGGGAACATAAACAGGAGAGTGTGTGTGATGCCATTTCCCATGGCCCTGAGGCTCTCAATGGTTGGCGGACCTCTGGCCACCACACATGTCATGACTGTGGGCGATCTTTCCACCATACAGCTGGCTTACTGAACCATCGACCTTGCCACCCACCAGGCATCTATCAATGTTCACTCTGCCCTAAGGAATTTGACTCACTCCCTGCCCTACGCAGCCATTTTCAGAACCATGGACCAGGAGAGGCCACATCAGGGCAGCCTTTTCTTTGTTGCCTTTGTGGCATGATCTTCCCTGGGCGGGCAGATTATAGACAACATAGAAGTCAGGCCCATGATTCCCCAGGTCAGAGCCAAGGTTCTTCAGAGGATGAAGAGGAAGAGGAATTGGCCTCTGATTCCACTCCCTTGCAACTCTCAGAAGCAGAGCTACTAAACCAATTGCAGCGGGAAGTAGAGGGACTGGATGGAGCTGGCTATGGACATATCTGTGCCTGCTGTGGCCAGACATATGATGACCTAAGAAGTCTGGAGCGCCACCATCAGAGTCTAGGGAATATTTCTGTAGATGGAATTGATGTGACTTCTGCAGACATGGGAGAGAAGAATGAGATCTCAGAAACAACTATGGGTGATATTTCTGAAAGTACTGTGGACTCTATTTCTCGAGATGACACAGGCACTAATTCTGGGGAATGTTTTGACTCTATGTCCAGAGACAGTATGGAAGCTGTAGGGACTTTGGATGCAACTTCTGTATTAGAGATAGAAGGCACCAATGTAGAAGCTGCTCCTGAGGCCCTTTCTCCTGCCCAGCCCCGTCCCTTTCAGTGTAGTCAGTGTGGTAAGACCTATCGCCATGGTGGGAGCCTGGTAAACCACCGTAAGACTCACCAGACAGGAGATTTTGCCTGTCCTATCTGTGCCCGAAGATATCCTAACTTGGCTGCCTACCGAAATCACTTGCGTAATCACCCCCGTTGCAAAGGGGCAGAACCCCAGTTAGGGGTCATCCCTGGGGTAGAAAGCAAGGAAACACAGAAGGCAGCAGAGATAGGACCATTGCATATGCCATCAGAAGAACTGCAGCAAGAGCTTAAAGAGAAGGCAATAGAAGAAATGCCCATTAAGAAAGAGCCAGAAGAGAACACTGTGAAGCAGGAAGAAGTGCTACTAAAAGACAATGGCATAGAAGAGGGGAATTCAGAGGAGGCCAGTATGGATCGTCCCTTTGGCTGTGAATTGTGTGGTCGAACATACAAACATGCTGGTAGCCTCATCAATCATCGACAAAGCCATCAAACAGGACACTTTGGCTGCCAGGCCTGTTCCAAGGGTTTCTCTAATCTCATGGCTCTCAAAAACCACCGACGTATCCATGCTGAACCCCGTCGGTTTCATTGTGGGGAATGTGGTAAAGCTTTTCGGTTGCGAAAACAGCTAGCTAACCATCAGCGTGTCCATGGAGAGCAGCGAAATGTTAATTCTGGAGGAATTCGAAAGCTATTGCCAAAATCACCCTCACTACCACGAGATGAACGACCTTTCCGTTGTGGGCAATGTGGAAGGACTTATAGGCATGCTGGAAGCCTCCTAAACCATCGGCGGAGCCATGAACTAGGACAATACAGTTGTCCAACCTGCCCTAAAACATATTCAAATCGCATGGCACTAAAAAACCACCAGCGCCTACACTCAGAGAGTCGGAGGCGACGGACAGGAAGGACAAGGCGTGGGTGTGGACCTCGGGTAGCTGTTCGCTGTGCCCTTTGTAGCCGCAGTTTCCCTAGACGGACATCTCTGGAGAGGCATCTACGGGAGCATGAGGCGGCAAGTAAAAGGGAACTAAATGTAATTAAAGTACTTAGCCAAACAACTGTCAGAGATGAGAGTCGAGCAGATATCAGTGAACTAGAAGGAAGATCACATGAGTATGAAGCTGGAGCTCAGGTTGATAACCAAAAGGGCACAGAAGAATTAGTTCAGGGCCCCAGTGGGTTATTAGGCGGTCAAGAAGGCAATGGAGAGTCATTCTCTTGGATCACTGGGAAAACAGATGGGTGGTATATTAATGAGACACCAGTGAGTAAACCAGGTAGCCAAAAACATGCTGCCTCCAGTGACTATGGCTTTGGGAGTCCATGCCGTCAGGAAGATAATCAACCTAATGACCCAGATTTAAGTAGCCTAGAAGGTTGGGATAACAGGCAGACCCAGGACCAAGATAGCAGTTCTCAGTCCCAGCTAGAACTCCGCCCTTTCTGCTGTGGACAATGTGGCAAGACCTACCGTCATGCAGGCAGCCTTCTAAACCACCGAAATACCCATAAAACAGGCCGATATCACTGTCACCTCTGCTCTAAGGAATTTTCAAATCCCATGGCTGCCAAAAACCATGGTCGTATTCACACAGCAACCCGCCGTTTTAAGTGCCCTCACTGTGGAAAAGCTTTTCGTGCCTCCCGAGAGTTGACCAGCCATCAGCGAACCCATGCCATGGATCAAGGACAGGCCCCACCTCAGGCAGAGGAAGCTGATGGGCAAGAGGTTGAGACTAAAAGGGATATGGAAGAGAAGTATATATCAGGGCAAGGGGAGACTCATAGAGCCACCAAAGAAATGTCAGGGTCTGAGACAGCTGTGAAGGAGGCAAAAGAAGAGGGGCTAAAACAAGCCATAGAAGAAGAGCGTCCCTTCTGTTGCACCCAGTGTGGGCGTTCTTATCGTCATGCCGGCAGCCTGCTGAACCACCAAAAAGCTCATGCTACAGGTCTTTATCCTTGCTCCCTCTGCCCCAAACTACTGCCTAACCTATTGGCCCTCAAGAATCATGGAAGGACACACACAGATCCTAAGCGCCATCGCTGTGGTGTTTGTGGCAAAGCCTTTCGAACAGCAGCCCGACTAGAAGGCCACAGAAGAGTCCATGCACCTCGGGAGGGACCCTTCTCTTGCTCGCATTGCCCTCGCCGCTTCCGCCGCCAAATCAGCTTCTTGCAGCACCAGCAACAGCATGAGGAGTGGACAATGACTGGCACTGGTATGAGAGCATGGGTTGGGGGTGGGGAGGAAAAGGAAGATAGTCTGATGGGTTAGAGTCTTGGGAGACAAGATGGGATGGAATTTTGAAAATCAGAATGCTAAAGTGGGGAGAGAACAAGGACCAAGGGAGAGAAATACGTTTAGATTATAAGTGGCTTTCAGAAGTTTTAGATGCTGGGCATAAATAAGAGGAATTATGAAATTCTTACATTCTGGAGGTGCAGAGGAATTGAGTAGGAGGGGAAGAATCTAGGTTTGGAGGTCCAATTATCTGAATTCTGGTAGGGTAAAGCGTAGATGTTTCACTTCTAGGAAGCAATATGATGCTGTTTGGTAGAAGGCCTGAGTCAGGGTATATAGAGAAACTGAGGGTATTGAAGAAGAGCAGGTTTAGAGAATCTCTTGACCTCAGAAAAGAGGTTAGTCAGAATGGCTATAAATAAGGATCCAGCTGGAATTAACCTGTTTCTTTCCTGTAACTTTTTGGGGGAGGGGAGGCAGCTCTGTACCCTTTTAGTTAACCAAATCTGGAATCTCTTCCTACTCAGCAAAGAAACAGGTTAAATCAATTCATATACTTTTCTTTGGAAAATTCCAGAATTATTTTCCATTTCAGGAGCAGGCAGCAAGAAAAAGAATGAGTGAAGGGGCAGCTATTCCCCATTGTTTAGACAGCATGGTTTTTCTGCTGATTGATCTGGTGCATTTATATTGTATTTGTTTTTCTTCTCATTGGTGATGCCTTATTTCCCTCCTGAAGCCTGGAAGAATCTGGCCTCCCAACTTTCTGCACCATTTTAAGCACCCTGCTTCACAGTCCATGGCTATTTTGACATATTTTTGGCCCTCAATTCCCATGTCACTTCGGTTGCTTGTTACTTATTCCTTTCCCTTAGAATCTGCAGTTCTGCTAAAATAAAGACATCCTTTTCCTTTTAAAGAAATCTCTTATTAGGTTATGTTTGGTTTGTTTTTCTCCCAAGTTTCTTAAATCTTTCCAGGTCCCAATCCTTCCCCTTTTGAATCTCAAGTTTGCCTCTTACTCCAGAGCTGAGTCACAGTTAATTGTTTCTTTGAAGCTGGCCCTGGCTGAAGCAATAACAATAATTAGCCCCCATTTTGCATTTTTTTATCAGAAGGAATCAAAGTATAAAATACCTCCACCCACACTGGTTTATAGGATGAGCCTCTTCTATTTGTCAGAGAAAACCAAAGCAGGAATGGAGTCCACATACTATGGCTCTAGAATGAGTCTTCTCTTAATACCAGAAGGGAAACTGGGGTAGGGATGGTGAGTTTGTTGTGCTAGCCTGCTGCTTTTATTCCCCAGAGATCTAGTTCTTTTCTCTAGCTCTGTTCTGTAAAATGTCATTTTCTTTTGTTTTGATCAAACCCATTTATGACATATCCCCAAGTATCCTCCTCCCCACATATCAGCTGAGCCACTTAAGACTTATCTCCTGTTTATATCCCTAGTCATCCCTGGCAAACTGAATGACTCTTAGGAAGTTGGAGAAAAATGAGATTCATAAAAGGAAAAGTGGCAAGAAACAAAGAACCAGTCAGAAAGAGGATCTTTTCAGGAGCAAAATCCATTTGTCGCCTTAAAAAAACTGGAAGAATTTGATATCTGGTCTTAGAAAAGAAGTGAAAGTCAGGCTTCTAGGTTCACAAAACAATAGAGCATCTAACAGTTGGTGGAGGGAGGTTTAGACACTAGATTTAAAATTCTATTTAGATGTGTTAAGTATATACAATCAGCTTGTGATCTGTTGTCTGTTTCTCTTTCCCCTCAGGAGATACACAGTCACCTACAGCAGGAGGTGGGGATCTCATATCTCCTCTCCATCCACCCCCATGACTCTGATCCTACACCCTTCACTCCAGTGGCCTCCAAACCTCGGCTTCTCCCTCTGAACTGTTTCTCCCAAAGACTGGGACATCGGGGTTCTTATTTCTTCTTTTAACTCAGGAGAGTTTGGATATCCTGATCTCCTGTCATCCTCTTGGGAAGTTCTCAGGAGAGGGGCAGGATAGAACACAGAGATGCTTTCTTCCCTTTCCTTCCATTGAAAGATCTAGGAAGGGGGGAAAATCTCAACCCTGGAGAAGATGTTTATTCCCTTTTGCCGTTTCTCTCTGGCTCCCATTTTCTGCTAAATGGGGCTAATTTTCCAGGATGCTGGCTATCCAGTTTTTAGGAAAGGATTAGATCTGTACTGAGTTCTTCCCCGCCCCCTCAACTCTTCCTTAGCATCAAGGACCCTAGATCTACTGGGTGAGTCATACACAGAGGGATATATAGGACAAAGAAACCTTGGAGTCTTAAGAATGAAGGGGAGGAAAAGCATAGGTTCAAGGGAGATATCTAGACTCCCATCGAGGGAGAAGGGATTGAGATTTCTCCCTTGGGGAAAAGCCTTTTGCTACAATTTGTAACTTATTTTCTAAAGTCTATTTTGTAAGGTTTTATTTAAGTTTTAAAAAAGGGGAAATTTGCTCAAAAAAAAAGGAAATTTTAAGAAAAAAGTTGACTTTTAGTATGTATTGTGTTATCTGGCATTTGGAGAAGGGAGAACATCTATTCTGGGGCTTTGTGTGGTGGGACATACATGGATTGGGTTGGGAGGGATGGGTAGATTCTGCTGAAATCTCCCCATTCTGCCAAGGATAATATGGGGGATGAAGGGGAGGGGGAGTGTCTTATAGTGGTTCTGTCTTCTGCCTCTTGCTGGCTCTGCAGTGCTCATATTTCTTCCCAAATCTGACTGAGTTCTTGTATTCTTACGGAGCTAGGCTTATAAGATGACGTTGGTCTTTCCAAAAGGCCTATCCTTGTGAAGAGGGAGTAAATGGCCTGATCTCCCAAAGGCCATCACATCTCAAATCCTTTCACCCCTATAATGAGAAAAAAACATGGTATGGGGAAAGAGAACAGGGATCACGTGGTGAAAAATGAATTGGGAGTTACCTCTGGACTAAGTCCTTGCATGATGTTGGCATCTTAGGAGAAGCTCAGTCACCAGCTAGAAAGACCACCTCCTAAGGGAAAAATGGGGGTAGAGAAGAAAAATAGGATGTTCAGTTGACAAAACTTGTCAGTTTCCCTGAAAGTAAAAGTAGGAATTGGAAGAACAATTTTCCCAGATCCTGAGGACAAGGTGATGAGAAAGCAAGGTAAGAAGTTGGAAAAAAGAAAGTTTGAATGGGAAAGAATAGTCATAGAGTAGGGATGGCTTACAGGCTTTCATACTTAGGTTAGCAGGGCAGTTCTCTTGCTCAGGTTCAGGTTTTTCAGCAAAATAGACCTGCCATTTAAGGCTGCTAATCCAATCTTCATAGTTGGGAAGTGCAGTAAAGACCCCAGGGTGGACTGGGCCCCTACAAGCGTCGCTGAAGCTGTGCAGCCCTGCCAGGAACCATGTGCCCATCACATCCTGCACCAGTGGTGATCCTGACAAACCCTGACAAGGGGAGAAAAGACCCATCACCTTTTGACATTAAGCTTCCTGAAGACTTGGGTCCTGTAGCAAAGCACAACTATGTGCTTCCTGTCCCACATCATTTGCCACATTTAAAATGTAAATAGCTGGGGAACACTTTAAAAAAAAAAAAAGTTTAAATTGAAAGGGTAGACCTTTCTAAAACACTATTACTTGGGTGGAGGTTGTTGAGGTCCTAGTTGTAAAGATTGTTTTTTTTTAATGCAAATCTCTGAGCCGTAGAAAATCTTAAGATCCCCAATGAATTTCATAATCTAGAAGTGGCCCTGACAACAGAACTAGTTTTGCTTCTGGACCATTTCTCTGGAGACCCCAGTTAACCACTCCCTAATCTTATCTTTAGGGTGTCCATAATAAGAAATTGTGTAGTCCAGGCTAGAGAATGTTGGAACGAAGTTGGGGATAAATGTTAACATGTCTGGGTTAGGAACTACTTGGTATGGTATTAGTGGGAGGCTACATTAGACATAAGAACCAAGGATTACCCTGAAGTCAGGAGGACCTGGGTTCAAATTTGGTTAACATTCCCTAGCTGTGTGACCCTGGGCAAGTCACTTAACCTCAATTGCCTCAGCAAAAAAAAAAAAAAAGAACCAAGGATTAAAGCTGATCCTTATTAGCCTTCCAAAAGAAATGGAGCTTGAAACACAAATTTGGAAGAAGCATTTAGATTTGGAGTCCTGGTTCTGAATGCAGTTTAAGGGGTACTTGAAATATTCTCACCTCACACTGGAGAGGTTCTCCCACAGCACTGCCACAGAGCATCCCTGGGAGAATAGGGACACCCTCACCCCCGGGAGCAGCATGGAGTCTGCTGCAGGCTCTGGGGCCAAGAAGAGTCACAGGAACTGCCATGGAGGAGTCAAGATCTGTGAAGAGAGAAGACTCCCAGGTCCTAGTTGGGTTATTTGCTTTTTAATTTTACACATGTACTCCCAGATTGCCCAAAGCGCTTGGATTGCATTGCATTCCCTAATTCCAGCTTGAAAACGAGGGTTTCTCCATCATACCCATCTCTTCTCCAAATAGATCACTACTACCTACCTGTTTCCTTGTGGGCTCTCCCCTGTGCCCAACCCTGGGCCCCTTCAGATAGATGGTAAGAGGCATAAGGCAGACAGAGGGGCCGAAGACTGGGACCCAAGATGACAGGCTGAGATAAGAGCAGCAGTGCAATATCATGACCACCCTCTGGGTGTGTGTAAGCACCATGAAGGGTGAGTTGTCGAAGCCCACGCTGCTCCTTACCCCTACCCAACCCTATACTCCACTCCTCCAAGGTTTGGCGCCTGTGGAAAGAGAAAGGTGAAGGATTTGGAAAAAAAAAAAAAAAAACAGTATGAAGGAGTTATAGACCATGAGTCTTGGATTTGAGGAGCAGGCTTACCCAATGAAGCAATGGGCAGCTGTCAGTACCACTTCCTCAGACACTAGAGCTCCTCCACATACAAACTGCCCAAGGTGCCTCAGTTGTACATCCCAGGGCCATGGAGAAGGAGCACCTGGATGGGGCCCCTTCTCCTTCAGTGAACCACAGGCTATAAGAAAAAAATACAACTTGAATATCTGGAGTGAATCCTTAGTATTGGCAGCCCCAAGTATCTGTGTTCATGGATCTCAAGCTCCCTTTGAGTTTTGAGTCCTCCCCAGTCTGGGTTGCTCAAGTTTCTAACCTAACTCTAGCTTCTACCTCAGATATTTGGGTTATTTAATGCAGAAATGTAAGAAAGGTTTTTTCCCCCATAGACTTTAGTCCATACTCCCTGACTCTAAATGGTAAGAGCTGCCAGGTTGGAAAAGGCACTGTCTTTTCCCCACTAAGTTCAGACCCAGGTGTCCCTGGCCCGTACAGATGCAGCTGTCTTCATCACTGCTCTCCATGACCTCAGAGTTCTGGTGGAGAAAGACAGCACCAAAGGCCTGAGCCTGTAGCCAAGGGGCATAGGTGGCCAGGTCAGTCAGCAGCACTGGGGTGTCCTCTTGGGCACATTTTGAGGAAAAGCTGATGATTCCAACTTGAACCCAGTGCCCATCTGGCTCTTCACATAGCACTGGACCCCCGGAATCACCCTAGAATAAACAGAAGCATTGCTGTGTAGACTCCCAAGACCCATGAATACCCCTGACTAGACCTACTAAAGACATACTTTGATAGATTTTTCCATCTTGTTTTCTTCTGTAGCCATTCACCTTTCTTGTTTTTTCAAGTCCACTCTGGTGTCTTCATGTATTTATCTCATCCCCCAAAGGACCACTTGGTAATCACATTTTGCCTGCCCAGCTAGCTGAGCCCCCAAATCTCTTACTTCCTGGGGTCCATCCAACTCTCTATTACTAGCTCAGCTCATTCTCCCCCAGTCCCCCAAGGCCAACTAAGCCTCTGATATCTCTAGTAGTACCTGGCAGGGACCTTGAGCTCCAGGCTGGATCCCAGCACACAGCATCCCATGCCGAGCTGGACTAGAAAGCTGCCGCAAATGCAACCGATTATAAAGGCAGTTACAGGTAGGGCGGCTGATGAGACGCAGGTGCAGGTTCCTGAGGATCCCAGGAGCTGGAGGGGAAGATTATGCTAGAGAGGCTGGGGCTGAGATTTGAAGGACAGTACCAGAACAGACACTGAAGGCAGACAAGTGCCCAGGAATGACACTTACCCCAATCAGTGCCTTGGCCCCATCCAGTGGCCCAACATGAAGCTCCAAAAGGAAAGCGGTGGCCAGACTGGGGCAAGCAGATGGGAGACTGAGGTAAGCTTTGAGTCAGCTGAAGGAGGGCCACATCAGAGCCCTCAGTATAGTGGCTGTATGTATGAGGGACATGAATAGACACCACATCTACTTCTTTTGCCTCTAAACCAAGCCCCTTTTGCTGCAGAGAGCCCAGTACCACTGTCCATGAGCTCAGATCTGTCACTGAAGTCCTAGATGGGCAAGACAGAGTGGTTAGAAGTTCCTGGCTTTGGCAAATTTCTAAACCTAAAGGTTTTTTAGTTTTGCACATCAAAAGAGGGTGTTCTCATGAAAGCTTAGCCAGGATGTTTAGTGCCTAAGTCAAGGAAAGGAATCCCAACCCCATGGTGAATGGGTGATCCTCCCCAGACTCACCTGTCAAAACAGTGGGCAGCTGTGAGAACCCAAGTATCTGAGACTAGAGAGCCACTGCAGATGTGGATTCCCTGCCGTCTTACACTTGCCTGCCATGGCCATTCTCCTGGCATGGTATTAGCTTCCCGAGGCTTGGGAGGGCCAGGACCACGTTGACCACAGGCTAGAGATAAAAGGAAGTTTGGACATAGGTGCCCCTTCTCCCCCTCCAGGTCAGCCAGATACCATCACTACCAAATAAGACTCAAGTAACATTCAAGATTGGATCTCAGTATCCCACTCCCTCCCCCAGAATTAAATCCAAGCATCTCTGATTCTCACCTCATCTCCTAGATCTTACCTTGTTGAGCTGCATGAAGTCCTGAAAAAGAGATAAGAGATACTGGTAATTCTGTTCTGTTATCAAAAAAAAAAAAAAAAAAAAAAAATGGCTTGAGGTTGGGAAAGAAACTGGCTCCTTAGCTCCTCCTCCTCAGAGACTACCTGACTCCATCACCACCACCTCCCAGAAAGAAAATATTTATGAGGTCCAGAAGCAGCTTTTACTGGAACCGATTCAGAGCGTCCGTCAAGCAACACTGAGATAATTATTTCTCCTCCCTCACTCAGCAATCCAAGGGGCAAGGAGAGGGCCTTAGGCTCATCCCTGGAGCTTAGGTAGTCCTCTGAACCTAAATGTCCTGTTTCCCACCTCTCAATTTCCTTGTAGACCTCAGGCATGCTGTCCCCTAGTCTGTCTCCTAATAGGTGAGTCAAAGTCGAGTTTTGGAAAGGATGGGGAGTCATAAATCTAACTGCCCCACAGTCTGAAGGATGGAAAAAGGCAATCCTGGTTACATTTACATGGAGCAAGAAGGAACCCAGAGATTCCACCTCACATGTTTCTAGTTTGTCTAGGAGACATTCCCAGTTAGGCATTCCAAAAACATACCCACACTTTAATACACACACAAAAACAAATGAGTGAACTATGAAGATCACAAAACCTAGAGTGACATATTAGTAAGATCACAAATTTTCTCAAAAAATTAACAGTAGCATAGACCTGGACTCACACAGATGGTCACAGGCACATATATAGTTATACAATTACTGAGTGACAGGTATAATTGTATAGTCATTCACACAATGAACTTTCAAAAGCAGCCTAAGTTTATGTTCCCCACCCCCAGAAAGCCCAACACCATACCCCTTAGGGGTCCTATAAGCTGTAGGAGCTGCTTGGCTAGAGAAGTCCTATAATGCCCTAGCTGTTCCCACACTCAACCTTGGAGGTGTTTCCCACAGCCCACTCTCCTTCCCCTGAACAGTTGAGGGCCTTTTCCTCTAGATCTCACCCCTTGAAAGAACCAATGCTTCTAATATCAGTAGTACTCGTCCCCAGCTCCACTTCATGCTACTCCCAGCTCTGCTCTGCCTTCAGAGAGGCTACCAAGTCTCCTTTTCCTTGGGGAGCCCCACCTCCAGTCAAAGTCCCACCCCCATTCTGCTTCACTCACCAAATGAATTCCTTCACCCTGACATAATCCCAGGTTAGGGCAAACTAACTTGACCCTGGGGGTTGTTAACTAAGAAAGGAACATTGCTCTCTCAGAGAACCCCTCACTCCCAGAATACTGCTGGGATGGCTCATTTCATTTTTTAGTTTGATACTTTAACACCAGGGTGCTCTTATACTATCAGGAAGATCTCCATCCCCTTTTGGTGTGGTTCTAGAGGAGAAAGAGGACAATTAAAATTTTTAATTACTTGCTGATCAAATGGCTGTATTCCCCACTGCCTCTTCTCTACTTCAATATTTTAATTCAACATTCATACCCAACAACATTCCTTCCTCACCATGCTGACTTCAATACTTCCTCTGTCTCTTTCTGGTCTTTGGATTAGATCTTGTTTACAAGGGATAAAGCTCAGACCCTTCAACGCAACTAGGTGATGCATTAATAAGATGATAAATGTGGAATCAGGAAGACCTAAAATTCAGATCCAGCCTCAGACTATGTCACTTAACCGATCTGCCTCAGTTTCTCCAAAAGTTGAGGGTCATTTAAGGTAATTACATCCCTGCCTCATAGTCTCATACATCCCTGCTTATTCCCTTCCCTTCCCATTCTGGTGAAGACTGGCCCAATACCCTAACCCACAATCTGATTTGCATGTCTTCTGGCTTTTTTCCCTTATTTTCACTCTTTTCAAACCTATTTCCCTTCTTTCATTCTGTTCTCTTTTGGCCTTTTTTTTTTTTTTTTTTTTTTTTTGTTACAGTCTGGTTAGCCAATGCCCTAACAGTTTCCCTCCCATTTCCAAATCTAGCCTGGCAAAATCTATTGGCCCAAGTAGCCCAAACTTAAAAAAAAAAAAAAAGACACCTGATCTTAGGGCAACCACTGAAAGAATCCAAAACATAAAGACCTTATCCATTCTTCCAGTTCTAGTGCTTCTACCAAAATCCCAATCGGGTCCTTATTCCCATCCCACATCCTAACCTCAGTTCAAATGCTATAATTTCTCAGTCCACGACTCTTCCTAGTCTTAATGAGACAATTTGTCTGATGAAGGATCAAGGGATGAAACAGCAAAATTTAGTTGAGGTACTATGATTCAAGTTCATAGTAAAAAATGATATTTTTGTAGAAGGGATGGTTCCAGCTAGGGGATAAAGGGATGGAATATGTTTTGGGAACAGGATCTCTTCTTCACCAAGGCAGGATGAGAAATCTCCCTAGCCTATAATGGAAGTGGACCTTGGGGGGGGGGTGTTAAACTCCCCAAGCTTGAAGCAGACTGCTGGGAGCCTAAATGACTCTGCAAAGTGGGGAACAGGACTAAACAAAGTCCTAATGCTGACTCACATCCTAACCAGCCCCCAGGCAGCCTAAGGTGGAGACTGAATGCTTAGCTATTAAGAGAAGGAAGTGGGGCTAGTCTTGACCCAAGACAGAAAAAGAATCCACATGCCATTATAGTATGTCTTTCTCATTTTTTTTATTGAATAGCATTGATTACACCCCCACCCATAATAGATGAGCAATTTTTATCCCAGCTTCTAGAACTGGTAGTGTAGGGGAAAAGGGTGAAATCAGCAGGTGACTTCAGAGATAACTGGTACTGGGAGTAGAGGCCTGCTTAGGCATCCTGGAGGATTCCTTGGGAGGATGGGGATACAGGGACAGTCTTTGTATTTGGGAGGCAAGAAAGGATATGATAGAAATTTAAGAAGAAGCCAAGGACAGAAAAACAGACTTTGAGCATTGATCCTTGCCATCATCCTTCAATCTTCGCCCAACTCCAAGAGCTGATGAAGTGGGCTCCTGGGTGAGATCAGAGTTCAGTTAGGGGTTGGCAATCCCCAGAAGGGTCATCAAAGTCAGTGTTGCTTTTTATTTCGGTTCTGTAGTCTCAAGGGCCCCTTTGTCCTCCGGTAGTTGAGTATGGTTAGGCCCAAATTGATGGCATAGGTGGTGACACAAACCAGGCAGAAGTCATATAACACAAAAAACAAGATCCAGGCTAAATAAATTGAACCCAAAAGAGAAAGCACGGAGCTCAACATCAAGACTGAGGAAGCCCAAGGAGCACTGTAGCAGCCTGGGGGAAGAAGACATTGGTAGGGAAATCAGCATATTTCTCAGGAAGTCTGGCTAGATTGCAGCAGTCCCATTCTAACTATCTCTTTTATTCATCTTCCGGCAAGGCATGATAAGGATCTATACTGATTACCTGTAAACATCTAAATCAACATTTTTCCTGCTTCTGTTCTTTGTGAATTTTCAGTCTTCAAGGACTTAGGGAAGGTCTTTATCATCCCTTACCAGTCCCTGGGGAGGAGATGGGGATGATCATGCCTAACTCTTGAGTTCATAGAGGTCACTTGGTTCATATTACTAGCCAAATGGGAAATCGAAGGGGTGGGGTGGGGGTAGGGTTATAAGAAAAGTAAGAATTCTAGGAAAGCATGGGTGGTACCTTTGGGGGAAGAGGCCGGGACTGTGAGGAAGGGGTGGGCACTGTGAGTAAGTGAGTCTATGGGGCAAAGGGACTTCCCACTCACCCAGAAGGAGCTGTTGGCTATAGAAGATAAGGCCGAAGATACTGTTGGACTGATTCAGGATGCTTTCAGGACCCAGGAAGGGTTCCACCAGCCCAAAGCCTTTACTCCATCTGAAGGATAGAGGAAGGGGGAGGGGAAGAGTCAAGGAGACTCAGGCTGAGAAAGTGGCATCTGGTCCCAGGCTCATCCCAGCTTACTAGTTCTGCAGAAGGGGTTAGATTGGGCAATTTAGGAATATATATAGAACCTGCCCCAAAAAGCTAGACTTCTGAGCAACAAATAGAATGCTAGGTCCAGAGAAGGAAGCTCTACATTCAAATCCTATCTCAGACACTTAACTGTATGATCCTGGTCAAAGCATTTGGTTGCTTCAGTTTCCTCAACAATCTGCCTTGGAGAAGGTCTAATAATGCAATTAGCACCCAGCCATACAATGGGTGCGTAAAGAAAGAATGTGTTTTCTTCCTCCCTCCAAGATCCAGTGGGATGAACCCGTGGGTAGGGGTTACCTTCTGAACCCAAAATGCCACAAATAGGCACAATAGTGGTTGAATATGCCTGAGTCAAGCTAAGCAAGATAGCCCCTCAGGCTGGGGTTCCCTTCTATTAAAAAAAATAGGCTCTCAGGATACCCCATTCTCTGCCCGGCCCCGTTCCCCACGCCTAATTCCCCAGGTTCGAACAAGAGATCAAGGAGCTTTCCCTTCCTAAGGGGTCCAATCGTTAGGTCAAAGACTTCTGAAGGGGAGGTAAAGCCACGTCACGATTTTAACATCGGCCACAGCCTTAGTCCCAGGAGTGCAAGCCCCCGTGCCCTAAGGTTCCCTTCAAGTTCAGCAATCACCTTTCCTTCCCACCACCTTCCCACGGTTTAGGGGAGCCTTTCGGAGCCGAACGCGGCTCCTTTGAGCCCGGAAACGTTCCCGGACAGCTAAAGTAGTCCGGCCCGCGCTCTGCACGAACACGGCTCCTCCTATTCACCCCAAGCCACCAGCATCCCTATCTATGCTTCATGCACCCGTCCCTGATGCAGCCCCGCGCGCTCACGGGGAAGAAAACACGCGGGAGCAGCTGATGGACTCGCCCAGGTCGCAATAGGCGCGGTACTCCCGACTCCGGGCGCGCTCCGCCTTCACGTGCAGTGCGTAAGCGGAGAGGGCGAGTCCCGCCAGGCAAAGCGCGAGCCGCGCCCTCCCCGGGCTCCCCCAGCCAGCAAGAGACACCATCGTAGCTCCCCGAGGCAGGCAAAGCGCAGAAGCCGGAACCGAGACAAACAGCCACCGGGGCAACTGCAGGGGAGGGGAGAGAAGCGGGGCACTGGAACCACACTCACTCCTCCTTGCAAGGCGATTGGCCCATCTGTCCGAATCCGATCGTCCAATCTGGGAAGAGGCTTAGGCAGAAAAAGAAACCGCGCTCGCTGCGCAAAGCCCGCTGGGAGTTGTAGGAAAAAAAAAGTTGAAGCCTGTAAAGAATTTCCGGCTCAAAAGGAAAGCAAGGGAGCATATTGGGAGTTGTAAAGTAAGAGATGGAGAAACGACGTGAAGGATATCGGAAATTAATTGTAACCAAGGCGTGTTTAGGGATACACAGAATATGTACTTCGGGCGCGGGCCCTTTTTTCCCTTTGCTTCTTTCTTCCTGGCGCCGGGACTGAAATCCAATTACAGCCTGTGGGAGTTTGCAAAACTTCTAGCTCAGCAAATAGGTGGGACTTGGTAAGCTGTGGTTCCGGGCGCGACCACAAGGGGGTAGCATCAACCCATGAGTCTGGCAGCCCTGTGACTGTCTCCGCAGGGCAAGTATTTGTCATTTACCTATAGCTGGGGAGGGATGGAGAAGCCTGTCCAGTTCTCCGCCCCTCCGCCTCCTGCACTCCATGTGTTTAGGTCACCTGCTGGCCTGGCCTCTCCCTGATTTAGCGGTGCTCTACATTCTCAGGGCAGCCAAGAGCTCGAGTGAATTTGAGGGTGTCAGGATGAGGAGAGGACACCCTTGACAGAAATGAACTGTGATACGTTCCAGTTTTTTTTTTTTTTTTTTTTTTTTTTTTTAATAACATTTCTTCCATTCTCCAAACCAAATGAAACACTGATGTTTTCTGTATTAGTTTCAGAGACCTAGTGGAAATTATGTTGTGGGAGGTGAGAGGGTGGGGAAGAGAAGAGGTTTATCTCCTTTTCCTGCCAATTAATTCAGTCACTCAACATTTGCATATAACTTCATACCCTTACTGGTGATAGTTGTATAAGAGCCCATTTTAAATTCTTTGAATCCAGTCAATATCTTAATCTTTTTTATATCATCTAGTTTAATAAATGCAACCAGCAACTCAAGTCATTTGCATAAGATTCCCCATTGGTGGAGATGGATTACTTAATGCTCAGAGCCTACTGTAAGGGACAGAATTGGCAAGAAATAGGAGAGGAGAAATCCTACTTCTCTCCTCCAGCTTCAGAAAGAAAAACTTTAGATTTGGGGCAGCTAGGTGGCGCAGTGGATAGAGCACCAGCCCTGAAGTCAGGAGGACCTGAGTTCAAATTTGACCTCAGATACTTAACATTCCCTAGCTGTGTGACCCTGGGCAAGTCACTTAACCCCAATTGCCTCAGGGAAAAAAAAACAACTTTAGATTTCAGATTCTCTTCAAGGAAAGGTTCCTTGAGGGAAAGAGACTCTGGGAAGAAGCACACATGTAGAGAGAAGTATGTCATTTATGGTTTCATTGATATTTGTTGTTACTGGCCTGTTCATCACCTCTTATAGAACAATAATATTCCATTACATTCATATACCATAACTTATTCAGCCATTCCCCAACTGAAGGGCATTCCCTCAATTTCTAATTCGTTACTAAAAGGGCTACTACAGGAGATAGAGGGGGTGGAGCCAAGATGGCAGAGTAAAAAAGTAACTTTCTGCCTCTCCTCCGATCTTCTCTCAAATCAACAATAAAATAAGCCTCTGAACTGATCTTCAAGTCAACCAACTCAGAAATATTTGGGCACGGCTCTCTGGATAACTTCATATCAGGTTAGTCTGACTTGGACAGAGAGATAAATAGACGACTCCTGTGTAGGCCAGAAGTGAGGGTGGGACTCAGCTCAGCTCATCGTGGCAGAAATTCCAAACACCTGGAGTTTATCTGAGGCACTCGGGACACTCTTCCCTGATTGGGGGCAGGTGTTCTGGCAGACTTGCCTTGTTTAAGGAGTAATTCGGACTTAGTCCTAGCCCCCACCAGCCCAGCACCTTAAGTCAACTCGCCAAAGTGCCCCAGGGCAAAGCTTTTCAGCCACCTTTTTTTTTCCCTACCTTAAAGAGATATCCACGCTGTCTAAAAAAAAAAAAATGATGAAGAAGCAAAAGAGAGTTCTCACCATAGACAGCTTTTATCAAGGCAAAGAAGTGTTGACCCCAGATCCAGAGGTTCCTTTAAAAAAAACTCCAGAGAAAATCAGCAAGGACCATCACTGGTCCCCTTTTCAAAAGGCCTTTCTGGAAGATTGCATAAAGAACCTCAAAAGAGAGCTGGAGGATAAATGGAAAAAT
This sequence comes from Myrmecobius fasciatus, assembly GCA_023553655.1. Taxonomy (NCBI): domain Eukaryota; kingdom Metazoa; phylum Chordata; class Mammalia; order Dasyuromorphia; family Myrmecobiidae; genus Myrmecobius; species Myrmecobius fasciatus. The sequence goes on from JAJPUD010005713.1 coordinate 125,899, forward strand.
AAACTGAAATCAGTGCAAGAAGGATACAATATCTTGCAAGAAGGATATGATGCCCTGCAAAAGAGATATGAAAAAGACACCAATTTATTGAAAAATAAAATTAGTGAAGTGGAAAAAGAGTGCAATGAACAAATTGGTCAGTTACAAAAGGAGCTTAAAAAGGTAACTGAAGAAAACAACACTTTAAAAATAAGAATTGAACAAATGCAAGTGAATGACTCAATAAGACTTCAAAATTCAGTCAAACAAAAACAAAAAAATGAAAAATTAGAAGAAAATATGAAATATCTCCTAGGAAAAACAACTGACTTGGAAAATAGATCTAGGAGAGACAATCTAAGGATTATTGGACTTCCTGAAAGCCATGATGAAAAAAAGAATCTAAACACTATCTTCCAGGAAATCCTGAAAGAAAACTGCCCTGAGATCGTAGAATCAAAGGGCAAAATCACCATTGAAAGAATTCACCGATCACCTCCTGAAAGAGACCCCAAAATTAAGACCCCAAGGAATATCGTGGCTAAATTTCAGGACTATAGCACCAAGGAACAGATTCTGCTAGCAGCTAGAAAGAAACAATTCAAATACCGAGGATCAATAATTAGAATCACACAGGATCTGTCAGCCTCCACACTGAAGGATCGAAGGGCCTGGAACCAGATATTCCGAAGGGCAAAGGAACTTGGATTACAACCAAGAATAACTTATCCAGCTAGAATGAGCATTATCCTCCAGGGAAGAAGATGGTCATTCAATGATATAGGTGAATTTCACCTATTTCTAATGAAAAGACCAGATCTGAACAAAAAATTCGACACCCACAGAACTCAAGAGAAGCATGAAAAGGTAAAAAGGAAAGGACTCTTGAGAACTTTATTTTTACTAGGGGGATACTAATAGTTTGGGGGTATAATTAACTAGATATTACTTTGATAATATGAAAAAGAGAACTAGAGGGGAAAAGGTTGTCATACTGGGGAAAAGAGGGAAAAAGTGGTAAAATAAGATCTAAAAAAAAAGGAGGTAAAAACAAGGTAAAATCATCTGAAGAGGCAAAGAAAACCTATTATAATTGAGAGAAAGAGGAGAGGGAGATGAGCATTGTGTAAATCTTATTCTCATCAGGTTGGGCTCTAAAAGTGTATATCAGACATTTGATTTCACATAGAAACTTGTCTGTTGCTAGAGGGAAGTGGGAGGGAAAGGAGGAAAAGTAAGGGACAAACTAATAGAAGGGAAAATAGAAGAATAAGGGGAAAGGAGTAAAAACAGGGGGAGGGGATCTAAAGGGTGGAGTATTGTTTGGGGGAGGGGGTCATCAAAAGCAAAGTACTGAGGAGGGGGAAGGGAGAAAGGGGAAAGGAAAGGGGAAAACATAACTTGGGTAAATAAGATGGCAGGAAATAAAGAATTAGTTATTCTAACTGTGAATGTGAATGTGATGAACTCTCCCATAAAGTGGAAGTGGATATCAGACTGGATTAAAAACCAGAATCCCACAATATGTTGTCTACAAGAAACACATCTAAAACATAGTGACACATATAGGATGAAGGTAAACGGCTGGAGCAGAAAATATTATGCTTCAGGTGAACAAAAAAAAGCAGGGGTAGCAATCCTTATCTCAGATCAAGTAAAAGCCAAGATAGATCTAATCAAAAGAGATAAGGAAGGAAACTATATTTTATTAAAGGGTACCATAGATAATGTAGCAATATCTATACTAAATATATATGCACCAAGTGCAATAGCACACAAATTCCTAGTGGAGAAATTAAGAGAGATGCAAGAAGAAATAGACAGCCAAACGATACTAGTGGGGGATCTCAACCTTGCTCTCTCAGAATTAGATAAATCAAACTACAAAATAAACAAGAAAGAAACTAGGGAGATAAACCAATTGTTGGAAAAGTTAGGTATGATAGATCTATGGAGAAAGTTGAATGGAGACAGTAGGGACTTTACTTTTTTCTCAGCAGTCCATGGAACCTATACAAAAATTGACCATGTGTTAGGGCATAAAAACCTCAAAATCAAATGCAGAAAGGCAGAAATAGTAAATGCATCCTTTTCAGATCATGATGCAATAAAAATCACATGCAATATAAGGCCAGGAGAAAATAAACCAAAAGTTAATTGGAAATTAAATAATCTAATACTGAAGAGTGAATGGGTGAAAGAACAAATCATAGACACAATCAATAATTTCATCCAGGAGAATGACAATAAGGAGACAACATACCAAAATTTGTGGGATATGGCCAAAGCGGTTATAAGGGGCAATTTTATATCTCTAGATGCTTACTTGCATAAAATAGAGAAAGAAAAGATCAATAAATTGGGCTTATTATTAAAAAAACTAAAAAAAGAACAAATTAAAAACCCTCAATTAAATACCAAATTGGAAATTTTAAAAGTAAAAGGAGAAATTAATAAAATTGAAAATAAGAAAACTATTGAGTTAATAAATAAAACTAAGAGTTGGTTCTACTAAAAAACTAACAAAATAGATAAGCCTTTAGTTAATTTGATAAGAAAAAGGAAAGAGGAAAATCAAATTGTTAGTCTCAAGAATGATAAGGGAGAACTTTCCTCTAATGAAGAGGAAATTAGAGCAATAATTAGGAGTTACTTTGCCCAACTTTATGCCAGTAAGTTTGATAATCTAAATGAAATGGAGGAATATCCACAAAAATATAGATTGCCCAGGTTAACAGAAGAGGATATAAATTATTTAAATAGCCCCATATCAGAAAAAGAAATAGAACAAGCTATTAACCAACTCCCTAAGAAAAAATCTCCAGGGCCAGATGGATTTACATGTGAATTCTACCAAACATTCAAAGAACAATTAATTCCAATACTATACAAACTATTTGAGAAAATAGGGACAGAAGGTATACTGCCAAATTCCTTCTATGAGACCGATATGGTGCTGATAGCTAAACCAGGTAGGGTGAAAACAGAGAAAGAAAACTATAGACCAATTTCCCTAATGAATATTGATGCAAAAATTTTAAATAAGATATTAGCAATGAAATTACAGAAAGTCATCCCCAGGATAGTACACTATGACCAAGTAGGATTTATACCAGGGATGCAGGGCTGGTTCAATATTAGGAAAACTATCAGCATAATTAATTATATTAATAACCAAACTAACAAAAACCATATGATTATCTCAATAGATGCTGAAAAAGCCTTTGATAAAATCCAACACCCTTTCCTATTAAAAACACTAGAGAGTATAGGAATAAATGGGCTTTTCCTTAAAATGATCAGTAGCATCTATTTAAAACCATCAGCAAGCATCATATGTATTGGAGACAAACTAAAACCATTCCCAATAAGATCAGGAGTGAAACAAGGCTGCCCACTGTCACCATTGCTATTTAATATTGTATTAGAAATGTTAGCTTTAGCAATAAGAGAAGAAAAAGAGATAAAAGGAATCAGAGTAGGTAACGAAGAAACCAAATTATCACTCTTTGCAGATGACATGATGGTATACTTAGAGAACCCTAGAGACTCAACTAAAAAACTACTAGAAACAATTCACATCTTGAGCAAAGTGGCAGGATTCAAAATTAATCCACATAAATCATCAGCATTTTTATATATTACCAACAAAGTTCAGCATCAAGAGATACAAAAAGAAATTCCATTCCAAATAACAGATGATAGGATAAAATATTTGGGAATCTATCTGCCAAGGAAAAGTCAGAAACTATATGAACTAAACTACAAAACACTTTCCACACAAATAAATTCAGACCTAATCAATTGGAAAAATATTAAGTGCTCATGGGTAGGCAGAGCAAATATAATAAAAATGACAATACTACCCAAACTAATCTACTTATTTAGTGCCATACCAATCAAACTCCCAAGAAATTATTTTACAGATCTAGAAAAAATAGTAGCAAATTTCATTTGGAAGAACAAAAGGTCAAGGATTTCAAGGGGATTAATGAAAAAAAAAGGCAGATGGAGGTGGCCTTGCTGTACCAGATCTAAAACTATATTATAAAGCAGCGGTCCTCTAAACTGTTTGGTACTGGCTAAGGAATAGAGCAGTCGATCAGTGGCACAGGATTGGTTATCAGGCCAATCTAGGCAATAACCTTAACAATTTTTTTTTAATGAGACTTTTAGACATATTTATGGAATAAAGCAAACATTTCCACAGCATAGTACAGAAAAGTTTATTGCATATAAATTGCAAAAAAGAAAAGAAAAGATTTAGTTGGCCTGGGTGTCCATCTTAAAAGTTCTGGAAGAAACCAACCAATCAGAGGGAGAGGTCATAGGAAGTGTATTTACAAAATATGAAATCTAGGGGGAGAGTGAGTTTCCCCTATGAGGAGTTTTCTATGACATGATAAAGTCTGGAGAGGAATGAAGCCCAAGCAGAACTGACAAAGTCAGATACCAAAACAGAGTAGAGATTGTTTGTTATTCATTTACTCATGTCTTACTTTTTCGGATCCCATGGACCATTAGCATGCCAGGCCCTTTTATCCTCCACTATCTCTCAAAGTCTGTCCACTTTCATATTGTTTCCATAACACTATATATCCATCTCATCCTCCACCTTCATTGAAAAATATTAAATCCAAAATAAAAAAAGGACCCAGCTTCCTTCAGCTCTCTGCTCAAAGTCCATCCCCTCTTCTTTTCTATTCTGCCAAGCTATTATTGTCCCCTAGAAATTACTCTGTATTTACTTATGTATATAACAAGCCTACTGCTGAGTTGAAGGGAGCCTTCTAAAGGCCCCAGTTCTGGCCTACCATAGATTGGATCCCCCTTCAGAGCAACACTGGAATAGGTCAGGTATAGAACTATTTCCTTCACACAAAAGAAATACTTATGTGAACACCCCCACCCCAGTGATAGTGATGAGGTAATGGGGTACAATCAGAATCTTCCTGTACAGGCCACCAAATGTTGGGGTTTGGGAGTATTGAACCCCAAAAGTATATTGGGGTTATGGGCTGGTATCTTGATGTATCTCAGAAGAATTCTCCAAATCAAGAGGCAACTTTTTGAATTCACTGTCAGTTCTCTTCTTGGCTACTAGGGGTCAGACTCATAGAAGCTGCTTCAACTGTGACTCACTCCAAGTTTTAGTTGGTTTGGAGAGTGTCTCCATTCCTTGATGGCTTTTCTTTAGAATTCTTTCAAACTAATGCACTTTCTAACTGTTGAGTGGAGTGGTCCCTTTTGGGTGTGTAGTTCTGCAAATAGTAGAGGCAGTAGAGAGACCCTTCTTCCTGCTGCTCCCTGGTATAGCTCTGTTACCTGTGTTCCAAAAGACTGCTTTGAGTCTTGCATCCTTTCAGCTGATTCTTACTAACTCAAGTGATGACAATGAACATTTATTATGTGCCTACTGTGTGTTAGGAACTATGCTGAGTGCTTGGGATACAACGAAAGGCAAAAACAGTCCCTGAACTTAAGCCCACATCCTCTTGGAGGAGACAACATGCAAACTACTGTATTATGTATGATCAAGATAGATATGATAAATTGGAGATAATATAAGAGGGAAGGAAAATGCTCCTTAAGGAAAGTGGGATTTGGGGTGATATCTGAAGGAAGCTGGGACAGCCTAGAGGTGGAGGTGGGGAAGGAGGGAATTCCAGAAATGGGGGACAGCCGGTGAAAATGCCTGCCAGAGATCAAGTGCTTATTTGAAGAGCAGGAAACAGTATCTTCCATGCTTAGAACAACGCCTGGCATATAAGTGGCCTAATAAATGCTTCTGTCATCACTAATGTAGAACTAGTAAGGGCCTTAGTCCAGACATCTGATCCAGCTCTTTCATTTTTACAAATGAAGAAACTAACGAGAAGGAGACTTACCAAGATAACCCAGATACTAAGTAGCAGAGCTACTATTTAAACCCAGGTTCCCTGGGGACACCACAACGATGCACTTTCCCCTATAACAAGGTATTGACTGAAATTGGGAAATCATCTTTACATTTAAGGGTTCTGATAAAGGCCTCATTTCTAAAATATATAGAGAATTGACTCAAATTTATAAGAATTCGAGCCACTCTCCAATCGATAAATGGTCAAAGGATATGAACAGACAATTTTCAGATGAAGAAATTAAAACTATTTCTAGTCATATGAAAAGGTGCTCCAAATCACTATTGGTCAGAGAAATGCAAATTAAGACAACTCTGAGGTACCACTACACACCTGTCAGATTGGCTAAAATGACAGGAAAAGATAATGACAAATGTTGGAGGAGATGTGGGAAAACTGGGACACTGATACATTGTTGGTGGAACTGTGAATGAATCCAACCACTCTGGAGAGCAATCTGGAGCTATGCTCAAAAAGTTATCAAACTGTGCATACCCTTTGACCCAGCAGTGTTTCTATTGGGCCTATATCCCAAAGAGATCTTAGAGGAGGAAAGGGACCCACATGTGCGAGAATGTTTGTGGCAGCCCTTTTTGTAGTGGCTGGAAACTGGAAACTGAATGGATGCCCATCAATTGGAGAGTGGCTGAATAGATTATGGTATATGAATGTCATGGAATATTATTGCTCTGTAAGAAATGACCAGCAGGATGATTTCAGAGACCTGGAGAGACTTGCATGAACTGATACTGAATGAAATGAGCAGAACCTGGAGATCAATATACACGGCAACAACAATACTATATGATGATCAATTCTGATGGACATGGTTCTCTTCAACAATGAAATGTTTCAAACCAGTTCCAATTGTTCAGTGAAGAAAGCCATATACACTCAGAGAGAGGGATAGGAAATGTGGACCACAACATAACATTTTCATGCTCTCTATTGATGTTTGCTGACATTATGTTTCCCTTCTTAAATTTTTTCTCAGTAGATCCGATTTTTCTTGTGCAACAATATAACTGTATAAATAAATAAATAAATACTGTATAAATATGTATACACATATTCGATTTGTCAAGTATTTTGATACGGTTAACATGTATTGGACTTCCTGCCATGGGGGGGGGGGGGGGGAGAGATAAGACTCTTTGCAAGAGTCAGTGTTGAAAAATTACCCATGCGTATGTTATGCAAATAAAAAGCTTTAATTAAAAACAAAACCAAAAACAAACGAACAAAAAACAACAACAAGGTACCCAACTGGTTGGGTAAAGTCTAAAAAACTTTTATCTAATTAATTTCCAACTATATCTCTCCCGTACCTAATGAGTCATCCCCACCAACAGAGAATAAAAAAGCTGAAAAGCAATTCAGCAAAATTAAACCACACCACCAAATTCGACCGTAAATGCCATGTCCTGCCGTCAACCATAGAGCCCTTCCTCTGCAAAGGAAAGACTGGGCGCTTTTTTTAAACCGAGGCCAACGGAGGTCACTATTATTACACAGAATTTAAAAAGGGTTTTGAAGGCTAGACAGTCACTCAACAAGCGAGGAGAATACTTAGGGCATGAAGGAGAATCTTGAACAAAAGCTCACAGGTCAAGTTCTTCCCAAAGCCTCGCAACTTCGCGGCAGAGTCCTGAGAGAGGTCGTGCCAAGGAAACTACAATTCCCAGGGGGACTTGGTCCCTTAGCGTATGTTTCTTTTACTACGTCATCACGTAGGAACCGGAGACGGGAGGAGGGAGGAGAGCCCCGAAGGAGGAGGAGGGGGAGGAGAAGAAGGAGGAGGAGAAGGAGGAGGAGTGGGGAAGGGGGGGGGAGATAATAGGGGGAGGCAGCGGCCGAACGTGCAGACCGCTTGCTTCAGCTTCGTCTTCTCACTCTGGCACCCGGGTCGGATCCGCTCTGTTCCTCATCCCACTCCCTTCCTGGCCCAGACAGTAAGTGAGGGCCTCACATGGCATACCCCCCACGCGGCCCCTACCATTGCGGGGTCTTACATGGCAGGCCCTGAAGAGGGATCTACCATTACGCCGACGTGGGGGGGAGGGGGAGGGAAGGGAGGAGATGGAAGGAAGGGAGGGCTTTGGAGGTTACCCGGGCGCTACCATATGTTGGGGGGTAGTGTAGAGGAGAAGGGAGAGGGAAGAGCACCGTAGGAAGTATCCTCAGGGTGGAGGAACTCGGGGAGTCCCCTACCCCCTCATCCCCCATGTTTGATTGGTCATGGATGACCAGGTCCCCCACCACCTCTGCTAGGTTATTTTTGTGCCTGCTCTTTTGTGCATAGATCCTCTTTGAGGGCTGCAGCGTGCTTGGTGCTTTTCTACCAGGGTCCAATCTACCTGTCCTCAGGAGGCTGCCTGTCACCAGGCTACTGAAGTTGTTTCCTGCAGAAGGAGAAAGAAGGGTCAGCCCCTGCCCTCCTCCTTTCCCCACCTTCTCCAGCATCAGAAATTGCGCTTCTCCTTGGAATTGGGGCCAAGAGATACCTCTAGTAGGGAAATCTGTCCCTAATTTGGGACCCAGTGTAAGGATGCCCCCAGAACAGTTTCAGGGAAATCTCTGGAGGTGGAACTGGGATAGTTCTGTTCTCATGGTCACATCCTTCTCTACTTTCTTCCAACAGATGGGAGTGGGTCTACCAAGCCTACCCTTTGTTTCCTGTCCTCCCCCCTTAAATCTCAGGTGAGCCAGATCCCCCTAGCCTCACCCAGCCAGTTCTGACCCACCTCCTGGGTTCACTTGGATGCCCATCAAGAGGATAAACAGGTGGGGATAGGACAATGCTCTTAGCATCAGTGCTGGGGAGTGGCTCCCGTGGGGGCTCCCCCCTCTGGTCATTGGCATCCCCGGCTCTCCGATTCTGGTCTACTTCGGCCACTGACACGCATCACATGGAACTGGCCCGAGAGCGATCCAAGACTGTCACCTCTTTCTACAACCAGTCGGCCATTGATGCTGCAGCTGAGAAGGTGGGCTATGGTAGAGGAAGAGGGTATGCCAGGGTAGGGAAAATATGGAGGAAATAGCAAAGTTTATGTTAGGAAGCTATCAATCATCTGTCCATATTTTCAGCCTTCTGTCCGTCTCACTCCAACCATGATGTTGTACTCAGGACGTTCCCAGGATGGCAGCCACCTGCTGGTAAGCGTCTTGTGGTCTTTCTCCTTGAGCCCTCCTATCATTCACCACGTCACTGATACTCCCTTTTTATATCCTGACTTTGTTGAGTTTTCCACACATAAAATATACATCCTTGCTTTTCAGAAAAGTGCCCGTTACCTACACCATGAGCTCCCTGTTCGTATAGCTCATCGTATCAAGGGCTTCCGAAGTCTGCCTTTCATCATTGGCTGCAATCCTACCATTCTCCATGTGGTAAAAACAAGCTTAACCTACCCAGGGGAAAGGGAAACTCCAGCTTCTGGAGAAGTAGAAATCAAACATAATTAGCAATGGGGAAAGGAGGAAGATTGTGAGAGACTGACTTAGCTAGAGGGAAGGGGGAGGGGGTGAAGAAAAACCATAAAATGTCAAAACTGGAGAGGATTTTGGTGATCTTCTGTTCCCCAGCTTCTTGTTTTCTAGACAAGAACATTGAGGTCCATGAGATTGGGACTGGCTCAAGGTCATGTGGCCAGTCAGGGAGAGCTAGGACTAGAACTTAGTTCCAATTCCCCCATCAGGCCTTTTCCCACTTAAAGGCAGAGTTATGAGCTAGCTTTATAGCATGCTGCTTTTTTAACTGCTAGAGATCTGGGATTAGGAGAATGTGTGCATCTGTGGTGCACTGAATGACTTAGAGAGGGTAGGAGGCAGCTGGATGAAGGGACCATAGAGTAATTAATTCCCCCTGTAATCCTTCTCCCTTTACCATTACTCTTCTTTTCAGCATGAACTCTATATCCGAGCCTTCCAAAAGCTGAGTGAATTTGCCCCGGTGAGTGGGAGAATCCTGGGGAAGTAGGGGGACTGGAGGGACAGAGAAAGCATGGGCAGAATTTCTAGAAGGGAATAGTCTGTGGGCTTTGGAGGGTATATTAGAATGGTAAAGACTTCAGGGAAGGTACCTTCTGGAAGAGAGGCACCTCATATACTCAGGACTGTCTGATGACCTTGGTGACCCCCAGATAAAGGATCAGGCATCTGAGGCTCAATATTGCCAGTTAGTCCGTCAGCTCCTAGATGATCACAAAGATGTGGTAACTCTTCTGGCTGAGGGACTTCGAGAGTGCCGGAAGCATATCCAGGTAGGGCCTCATAGACATCTCTTAAGAGGGATGGGGGCAGGGGATAGGGGAGGGTAACCTGAGAAAGCCCAGGATTGGGTTGAAGACAAAGAAGGAAAGAGGGTGCATATCCCTGGGTCTCTTCCCTGTCAGGATGAGAAACTGGTCCGATATTTCTTGGACAAGACACTGACGTCACGGCTGGGGATCCGTATGTTGGCCACCCATCACCTGGCTCTGCATGAGGACAAGGTGCCAGTGCCTGGAGGGGTGGGCAGGGTAGCTCATGATGTCCTAGGAGGGAAATAGGGATCAAATAACAGTCTTTTAGGTCAGAGCTCCCTTTGAGCTTGTGGCTTGAGATTGAGCTGGAGACAGCTGAGTCTGCTGGGGGAGGGTTTCTTGGCTAGAAGGGAGCTGCCTCCCTCAACCTCCATGTACCTCCTCCCTTTTCCAGCCTGATTTTGTGGGGATCATCTGTACTCGACTCTCCCCAAAGAAGATCATTGAGAAGTGGGTGGACTTTGCTAGGTAAGGGGCAGACAAGGAGAGGGAAATTGGAAGGGGAACTACCTGAAGGGGTTGAGCAAGCTGAGGTTCCCCATCCCCTTATCCTGTTCCCCAGAAGGCTGTGTGAACACAAGTATGGGAATGCCCCTCGAGTTCGAATCAATGGCCATGTAGCTGCTCGGTTCCCCTTCATCCCAATGCCCCTGGACTACATTCTTCCTGAGCTGCTGAA
>JAJPUD010005713.1:136773-150424 GCA_023553655.1 Myrmecobius fasciatus
TACTAACCATAATCCCACCTGAGTTTGCTCCCCCTATCCCAGGGCCACAATGGAAAGCCATCTAGACACTCCGTACAATGTCCCGGATATTGTCATCACTATTGCCAACAATGATATCGACCTTATAATCAGGTTTGGAGGGGCATAGATTTTAAGAGCCTACTGAGGAGAGTTCAAGGAGATTGGGGTATAGGCAAGCTGAGGCCAGAAGTGGGGAAGGGCAGCATCTTGAGCCCTGGATTCTAGGGAGGGGGATGTTGTAGGGAAGATAAGATCACATAGGGAATGACCTGCCCTAGCAGAGCTGTCTAACTTCTACACACACACACACACATACATACACACACACATACACACACACACACACACACACACACACACACAAGAGAAACACGGCTGCAAGCCCAAGAGATCTAGAGAAAAGAAGTTGGAGGTGGATGGTTTAAGAAGGGAAAGTCTTCTGCTGGGAGGGATCCCTGCAGATGGCCTTAGTGTGGTGTGGCTGGCTTCTGTTAGAATTTCAGATCGGGGTGGGGGCATCGCTCACCACCACTTGGACAAAGTGATGGACTACCATTTCACTACGGCCGAAGCCAGCACCCAGGATCCCCGAATCAGTCCACTTTTTGGTCATCTGGATACAAACAGCAATGGCCAGTCGGGACCTATGCATGGGTGAGGCTTTCCTCTTCCCAGATTTTGGTGATTTTCATGGAGGAAGGGGCAAAGGGCTAGGATGTTTAAGACATCACACTCATCTGCTTCCATCTCTCCAGGTTTGGTTTTGGTCTGCCTACATCCCGGGCCTATGCAGAATACTTAGGTGGCTCCCTTCGCCTCCAGTCCTTGCAAGGGATCGGCACAGATGTCTACCTACGACTTCGGCATATTGATGGCAAGGAAGAGAGCTTCCGGATCTGACCCATCTAGCCTGCCCTCGCTCAGGCCCTTCCCTGGGACTTGCCAGGGGAAGTTGCCTGCCTCTTTCCCTCTTCTCACCATAATACTGTCAAGTCCCCCCCATTCCTTCCAGGTCTTGCAAATTGGTCTGCAGTATTTGGAGCCAGGAGCTCCCCCTCAGGACCTTTGTTAATGGCTTGCCAGGAATCTCTGAACCTTTTTTCTCTTGCTGTTTAACCTTGGACTATGGGCAGTCAGGACTTCCAGCCCCCCTGAGCCCACTAGACCAGGGTTGGTAACTCAAGAATTTCCAGTTATTGCAGTCCATTCTTTCAAACCCTTCCTCATTTTTCCTATCTTCTCTGCCTCTGGCTTTTTGGCCCAGAGGTTCAGATGATGGGGTGGAGGGAGCTTTGAAGGCCCCAGAGGCCTCTTTTGTCATACATATTGCTGGGGAAGTGGGCTTGGGGGTCCTTGAACCCCCATTCCCCTCCCCATCCACTGCTGTGTTTGTAATATTAAAGTGCACATTTTGAAAGCCCCTCCCCCAGGGCATGGTGTGTATGTCCTGGCTGACTGCAGGACAGCCAGACTTTCCTGTCTGTCTTTTCCCAGGACAAAGCTGGGGGTCACTTTGTCTCTTTCCCCTTGTCCACAGACAGGTAGGCCTGGCTGGGGGTGGGACACACTTTCCTTTTCCAGGAGATCAATGGGGATTTCATAGGATTTAGACCAGGAAAAAGGTAACACCTAGACAAACCCCACCTCATTTTACAGATAACTGAAGGGCAGAAGATAGACTTGTCTAAGACCATCTAGGGTAGCAAGTAACAGAAGGATTTGAACTCTTTTCTGATCTGAAATCTGGTTCTTTCTACAACAGCCTCTCTCCTGGGTTTTTCTTCTGTTATAACTAGGCCATCTTCCCTAAATTCTAAGCCTAATTCTGGGGTCTTCTGTCTTTTTGTTAGTTCCTTTGTGGAGCCAGAGACCTGTTGGAAGTGAGGAGGAATGTTTTGTGAGATCTTCAGTTTAGCTTTTCCAAAATAGGAATAATTGTCGGTTATGACATATCCTCAGGCTACTCTTAATTCTCCCTAAAGCTCCTTGTTTCTATTTCCTTTCTACTGTCTAAGGTTAGTGAGGTCACGAGGTGTCTGATATTCTGAGCCCAGGTGGCTGTTAAAAATACTCACACTCAGCTGGGTTGTGACACCCAGGTTGGCTTCCTGCCTGTTATGAGTCCAGGCCAGCAGACTTGGGAACTTTGACCAGGCCCAGAAGAGAGGAAGGAGGAAGGTGTAGGGGATAGGGGAAAATAAGGATAGAAATGGCAAGAAGTCTGGATTTTAAATGAAGCGGGAGACACTTGTAAGTAAAGAGGAAATGTGGCAGTGTAGTGTTTATTCTCTCCCTTGAGACATCCCCTTAATCTTCAAGTCTAGACAAGTGTGGAATTCCCTGCTTCTTTCTAGATTACTGACTCATGGATGAGGGCTAATTAGTTTCTATCCAGGAGGAGTAGGTACACATCCACACACAGCCCCACCCTCTCATAACTGTGTCTTTCTTTCAGGCGGATGTTCAGAGGGAGTCCTGACCCATAGCTCAGATGGCCTGAACTCCAGAGTCAGTCTTTACCTTCTCTATCCTTCTATGACCTTCTCTCTTCCCCTCCCCTCCCTGCCTGTACTAGTTCAGCTCATGACCAAGAGGAGGCCTTGAGAACTTAAGGGAAGGGGGAAAAAAGACAAGTGCCTGTTGCTTTGAACTATCCAAATCCATAGTATGTCACTGAACAATAGGGTCTGAATCCCTTGTTCTTGGAAGAAAATCAATTTAGAAAAGAATCCAGGATCACAGACCTATTCTTTGAGATTACCCCTCTTCAGGCATGTTCAGATGCTGGAAATACTATCAAGTTGAGGGGCTTGTTGGGGTTCGTAGACCACAGATTCTTAAACTGGGTCTATGAATGACTTTGGGTGGATGTATGTGAACGTTAGGACAGAAGCTAATTTCCCTTGTAGACCTTACTTAACACGTTCAAAAACATTCTGAGGAGGTCTCCCTAGGTTCGAAGGCCGCCTCACTCATCCCTCCCTTTCTTTCAGCTGTCTACAGCAAAGTCTGAATTCTACTTTTCACAACCTCTAAGATCTTTGGGAGCTGAGCTGGCACCACCCCATCCTCCCAGAGACATCGTGGTATCGTTGAAAGAGGTCTGGGCTTGGATTTAGAATATTCTCAAATACCAGCTCTGCCACTTGTTTAGCTGTGCGACTTTGCATCTGTTGCTTCACCTCTGCATCTGTAAAATGGGAACATTCGTTCTTGCACGAAATCATATCCCAGGGTGGTAGAGAGCAACGCTTTCGTAAACCTTGAAAATAAGAACCAAGGTCGGGGTGGGGGTGGGGGTGGGGGTGGGGACGACTCTTGAAGCTTGAAAAGGTCAGCACTGGCCAAGAGTTCTTACTACTTCTATCGTTTGCCGTTGCCCGGCAACAAGGAATGCAGTTCGACCCACCCATTCTCCAATTCCATCGTTTCCGGTTAAAAAAGAATGCGATTCCCTCTCCACCCTAATTCTCGGAATTCAGGCAGTTTATAGGCGTAGCCCAGAAGAAACGGAGACGTCTTCATGACGTAGAAAAGAGGGCGTCCCTACTTGCGGACGCTCCACACTACTTAGTCGTGCTGAAGAAAGGGGGGTGGGGGAGAGAAACCAGGCCGCCAGGGCCGCGGCTTCCAATCCGTGAGAGGCCTCGCCCCGTCATGGTCCGTGCCTACTCTAAGCGACCCAATCGCGGTACGTAACGTCACGCGGTTCCGCCTCCCCTTTGCTTCTAAAGGCCCCATTCTGCAGTACGGGACCCGGAAGTTAGGGGGCATCGAGGCGCCTGATTCTTACGTCACTTCCGACCAGTTCGATGGCGACTGCAACCTCTGCCACAGCGGCCACGGTCGGAGCCCCGGGGGAGGGCGAGGCCGGGGGCGGGGAGAGAGCTGTCGCTGAAGGGACCTCCCCGCCCCCAGGCCGCGCCTCCCCTCCGGCCCCGGCCCGCGGCGAGCCCGAGGTCACGGTGGAGATCGGAGAAACCTACCTTTGCCGACGTCCGGATAGCACTTGGCGTAAGGGCGGATGATGATGAGGAGAAGCGCTGGGAGGGATGGGCTGGGGGTGGGTGGAAGTCAGTCCTGGGCTGATCCGGCTCTTGGACCTGGGGCTCCTGGAAGTGGTCTTCCGGATCGTCAGTCTGCAGCATCCCTGGAGATGAAAGGACCGCGGTCTAGGAGGAGCCTTGAGGGCTGGGGTTTGATGGTCGCACTTAAACTTTAGAAGGTCGTACAGGGAAAATGCAAGAGAAGTGGAAGGTGTCTGATGCCAAAACCTTCCAGCGATTCGGTATGGCTTTTAACATTGATCCATGTCACCAAATTTTATCCTCAAGAGTCTGAGCTGTTACCGTTCATCCCATTTTATGGGTGAAAGGGGCTTAGTTTAAGTGATTTTACCCAGGTTCAAATAGCTGGTGTTTTAAACTTCATTTGAACCCAATTCGCTCTTGACTATTGAAAAATGGATGAATGTTGGAGTCATTATTATCTGGTGATGGGTTTCAAAACAAGTCTACCGTTTTCAATTCGATTGGTTTTAGCTGTATCACATTTTCTCGGGCATTCCGTTTCTTCATCCTTGAAACAATTAAAGCAGTCTTAATATGTGCCTGAAGAGGTCTTTGACTTCATTCTCCTTCCTATTAGAAGGCATCATCTCTTATCCATTTGCAGACACCTTAATTCAAGACTGTCACATCTTCCATGTATCTCTCATTGTAGAGAAGCATTTATTAAGTGCTTCATTTGTACAGGGACCGTGCTTAATGCAAGTGCTGCCCCTGTTCTCATGGAATTCATATTCCAATGGAGGAGACAGCATGCAAACTTGCCTGCCTACAAGAGGTTTTGGCATTACATTATACACAATATTAAGTGGGACCCAGTCCGTGGTAGGAAGGAGGCTTACTGAAAGCCAAATAGAGATTTTGGCTGATTCAAGAGGTCATAACGGGCCACTGGAATTTATTAAGTGTGTCTTAACATTATCAGACTTGAACTTGAAGAATGTCTCCATAGCAAGTGAAGGATGAACTGGGGTGGGAAGACCCTTTAGGTAGGAAAATCAATTAGTTGGTTGTGAATAATATTTGCTATTTTTAGTGTGTTCTAAATTTGCAAATATTTCATTTGATCATCCTGACAATCCTGGAAGATAAATGCTATCATTATCTTGATTTTATATATAAAGAAGCTGGGAGAGAGGTTAAGTGACTTGCCTAAGGTCATTTAGAGTGAGATCTAAGCTCAAATGCTCAGATCTTTCTGACTTCAGATACAGCAATTATTGCACTAGTCTCCTGACATGTCATTTATCTGTAGGCTTTTCTTTTTATCTTTCACATATTTTGGGAGTGGGCTAGAAAAAAGGTTTTTTTAATCTATGCTATCCCGAGAGATTCCACTCATTTTTTGTTTATATTCTTGAAAATAGCTTCAGGTACTGAGATTAAGTAACTTGTTCCAAGCTCCAAAGCCACCAAGCTCTCCATCATGCCATACTGCTTTTCCTTTTATCCTTCTCACAACTGCCAAAAGATGCTTACTAATCCACAAATGTCATTTCCCTGCTTTAAAAAAAAAACAAAAAAAAAAACTTTTCAGTGATTATCTGTGCCCCCTAGCTGATTACAGACTCTTGATTCTTCTTGATTGAAAAGCACTGGAGATTGTCACAAGATGAGTTGAAGGAGCTGGTAGTATTAAGGTTGAAAAAATGATGGCTCTCTACCAGTATTTGAAAGGCAGTCATGCGGAGGAAGGATTAAAGTTGTTCCATTTAGCCTAGATAGGCAGAATTTAGAGTAATGGGCAGATTAGGAAGAGAGTTTTATGCATCCATAGCTTCCCTACAGAGCTGTTAAAAAGTAGAAGAATATGCCTCAGGGAAAGATATGAAGAGTGGGCTGGTGATTATCACAACTGAGCCAGAGAGGCTGGAAACTGGATGGAAGGGTCTTTACTCTTCAAGGGCCCTCAACTGTTATCTGCCTCATCCTCCTGGCAACTTCAAGGTTTCTTGTTCTGTAGACTCAGCAGAGGTGATTCAGTCCCGTGTGAATGACCAAGAAGGACGAGAAGAATTCTACGTACATTATGTGGGCTGTGAGTACCTGGATTGTCTGGAGATGGGACAGTTTTTTTTGCTGGATGGCAAGAACTAACTGGGCACCTCAGAAAACAGGATCTTGATTGGGGAGGTGGATGGGACATAAGAGTTTTCTTCTCTTAACTTTTCACCTCTCTCAGTTAACCGTCGGCTGGATGAATGGGTTGACAAGAATCGACTGGCCTTGACCAAGACAGTGAAAGAAGCTGTTCAAAAGAACTCTGAGAAGTACCTAAGTGAGCTGGCAGAGCAGCCTGAGCGCAAGATTACCCGCAACCAGAAACGCAAGCATGATGAGATCAACCATGTGCAAAAGGTTTGTAGCCATCTTTAGAGGCCTAAGGGGGAGCCAGGACATAGGAGCTCTGTGATAGGCTTTGCCATGGAATGATTAACTGGGACACTCTGGGAAAAAGCACTTAAACTTTCTGCATTTAATTTTTCTGTAACATGAAGGAGATGACCTTTTTGCTCTAAAGTTTAATTAAATATAATTTCACAATTGTTTATTACTACTTGCCTCTATATTAAGTATGTAAGATATGGAATTTATATCAATTAATTAAATGAAAGAAAAAAGTCAAGAAACCTGAGAGATTTAAGGCAGATGGGACCACATCAAGCTAGAAGGGATCAGGAAGTTTCATTGAGAAGGTAGCACCTGACCTATGTTTGAGTTTTGGAGACAGATTTCAACAGATGAGATAAAAAAGTGGGAGGAAGGAAATAATGGATTGCTTTAAGAATAAGGAAATAGCATTTGCCAATTTCATAGAAGGTAGAATGAGATCATGGAATTATGAGGAGTCTAGTATGGAAGGGGTGTAATGGGTGAAGGATGTCTTGTATTTATTTTCCCCATGAGGCGAACTTTCTAGAGACTTACATTTCCCAGAACCTGCTGGAGGACAGAACTTTCTAGAGACTTACATTTCCCAGAACCTGCTGGAGGACAAAGTCTAATCCCTTTCTGTTCTGTCCCATTCTTTAATTCTCAGTCCATAAGCAAGTTCGTCTCAAATGTCTAACAAATGTAAATCATCTCTGTATGGAGAATAAAGTAGGCCTTCTGTCTTGGAAGAACTCAGTCTAGTTGAGAAGAATAAGAGAAGATACAAGAAAAATAAAATTAGTAGTACTTTGTGGTAAAATGACAAATGATCAATGATAATCAACCACAGGTAAAATGTTGGTGAAAAAGAATGCATCATTAAACAAGTGCCAGACTGGTTCTGCTAGAGAATGGCAGAAAAGGGATAAGAGAAGAGGGACTTTAATCTTGAAGCTCAGGATTAGAATAAAAGGACAAAGAGGAGGAATAAAAACATACCTTGGACAGAGATAAATCCTTTGCAGTGGAATGGGGTAGAATAAAGAGGATTAGAATGACCCATGTTGGATAATGGAGATAGTTTGGAAATTTTGTCCAAATTGTGGTGAGCTTTAAAGGGAAGCCATTGTTTAATGGGGGTGTGATAGGATGAACGTTTTATTCCCTCTCTTCTCTTCCTCTCCCCAACAGACCTATGCAGAAATGGATCCCACAACAGCAGCACTAGAAAAGGAACATGAAGCAGTAAGGAGAAGGGGGATGAGGGGAGGCAGGGAAGTGAGATACCAGGCCTCTCACTCACTATCTCTAGCCCTAAATCTCTTTCTGGTCAGTCTGGTCCCTTCTCACTCTTCTACCATTTGAATGTGTCCCCTCTCCTTAGGTTCTCATGAAAAGCCACTACTCAGTTTTCTCCTTTTAGCCTTTTACCATCTCTGCCCACAGATTACTAAGGTGAAGTATGTGGACAAGATTCATATTGGGAACTATGAGATTGATGCCTGGTACTTCTCCCCATTCCCAGAAGATTATGGGAAACAGCCCAAACTTTGGCTTTGCGAATACTGCCTGAAGTACATGAAGTTTGAGAAGAGCTATCGTTTCCATTTGGTGAGAACCATCTAGGGCTCAATAAACAGTTGTTTGGAGGGCACATACAGTACCATTGCGTTTGAATAGGCAAGAGAGTCACTGGGGAAGTGGGGAGAATAGAGAAAATACATTACAAGATGTCAGATTTGGAAAGGCTCTTTGGGGCTCAATTTATTCCAGTCCCCTTATTGACAGGAGGGACCAGAATACAAGTCTTTTGACATTTTTGTGAGTCATGAACTCATTGGGAGTCTTACCTCATGAAGCTCATGATCCCCCCTTCTCAGAAAAATGTTTTTAAATAATTGAAGGAAATGCTAAATTTGAGTTAGAGGTTAATGAAAATAAAAAGAACATCTTGTTTCCTCTCTCCCTTCCTCTCCCCTATCTGTGGACCTCAAGTCAAGAACCCTTAGTCCAGTGTGTCCCTCATTTGATAGATGAACAGCCTGAGTCCCAGAGGATACAAATTTGTAGAAAGTTACACATTGAATTAGTAGCAAAGCCCTCATTAAAGTTCTTTTGATTCCTATTGCAGTTCTTGTAGCTCTACTCTTCTGTGGGAGTTTTGGTTGTCAAATTCTCCCACTTGCCTTTCATCTTCAGAACTAATAACATGAGGAGAGTCAACCTCATCTGTTCTTCCACCCTAGGGGCAGTGTCAGTGGAGACAGCCACCTGGCAAGGAAATTTATCGAAAGAATAATATCTCGGTGTATGAGGTGGATGGCAAAGACCACAAGGTGTGCCCCAGGGCCTTGGAATAGAAGAACTTTCCCTCAAAATGGAAGGCAGTGGAATTTCTCCTTTCCCCCATTATTATCCTTGATGAGATCTAGAGGTATTCAAGAAATTGTTTTTGGGAGGTTTTCCCTCAAAAGCAGAGGGAAAATTAAATATGCCTATATTTGACATTTAAGATTCAAGGTCCTAGGCAAACCAAAAAGCAAACAAATATTTGCTACCCACAGGAAGCTTACTTATATTCTACGGAGGCTATAAATTTGAGTGGCTCTTAGTTTTATCAGCCTCAGCCAGAACATCCCCTAAGCATACTGGTTTCCTTTCTCTGAGGGCTTTTATTTGGAGTTGGATTGGCATGTTCCATTCTCATTCTAATTCCAAGATTGAAGTTACTTTATAAAAAAGGGGGGGTTCCTGGTGGAATCCCCTAATCCGTTCCTTTCCTCCCCCCTTAAGATTTATTGCCAGAATCTGTGTCTATTGGCCAAGCTTTTCCTGGATCACAAGACCCTATACTTTGATGTGGAACCATTTGTCTTCTACATCTTGACCGAAGTGGACAGACAGGGAGCCCACATCGTGGGCTACTTCTCTAAGGTGCCAGCTGGGTCACAGGAGGGATGGGTGTTAGGTTGGGATGGTCCAGTTTCTATTTCCTGACTAGTTCTCTACCCACCTGCTCCTGAAGGAGAAGGAGTCCCCAGATGGGAATAATGTGGCCTGTATCCTGACCCTCCCCCCATATCAGCGTCGAGGTTACGGCAAGTTCCTCATTGCCTTCAGTGAGTCTTCTGTAAAGGGAGGGAGGGAAGGGTGTTTGGAGTGGGGTGAGGGGGTGGGAGTGGGAATGCCAGGGTCTTCAATTCCACCTATCTCTAAGGTTATGAATTATCAAAGTTGGAGAGTACAGTGGGTTCTCCAGAGAAGCCACTGTCAGACTTGGGCAAACTGAGCTACCGTAGTTACTGGTCCTGGGTCTTGCTGGAGATCCTGAGAGACTTCCGAGGCACACTGTCCATCAAAGATCTCAGGTGAGCTTGGCCAGGTGCTTGTTCTTTCTTGCTACCCCAGCACCACCAGCAAGCAGCCCAGAGGGTGAGGGGGGTATGTAAGGCAAGTATTGTGCTGTCTCTCTAGTTCTCCAGTCCCCAAATTGACTGGGATGGTATCCTGTTCTTTCCTCCCCTCCTCCCCCATTGTCCTTTTAAAGGCACAGAGCACACCTGGGGCTGGGAGAAGGGGAGTCCCTAAGCTTTTCTTACTTCTCTTCCCCCTCACTCCCACAGCCAGATGACCAGCATCACTCAAAATGACATCATCAGCACTCTGCAGTCACTCAACATGGTCAAGTACTGGAAAGGACAGCATGTCATCTGTGTCACTCCCAAGCTAGTAGAAGAGCATCTCAAGAGTGCCCAATACAAGAAACCCCCTATAACAGGTAGAAAGAAGGTACCCAAACCAAGGGATTTGGATGGGGGAGGGAGCGGCAGAAAGAGTACAGAACTGGGCATGCCCATGTGTACTGTGGGATTCCAGGTTCTATCTGTTGGCCACACAAGGCCTCCTCCGTCCCTGCAGCTCAGCTGGCCCCTGTCTCATGATCACCAAACCGGTCCTACCTGCTCTTTTGTCTACCAGTGGCAAGCAGTGCCTGGCTCTCCTCCCCCTCAAGGACTTGCTCAGTGTGCCCTTTTGTTCTCACCCAGGCTCATTGAAATTTGGCCTAGGGCCTAGTGCAAACGTGGGCTCCCTCTCATATAAACTTTAAATGTTAGAAAAGGCAGGCATCTCCATCTAGAATACTAGTCTCTTGACTGCGTTCTTCCTGTTTTTAAAAAATTCTTTTTCAATGACCAAAAATCTTATTTCTCTCCTTTCTACTCCTCTGTCCCATTGGGGGGAAAATATGTTAAAAATATGTATACACATCTCATTCTGTACCCCACATTTGTCACTTCTCTTGAGGAAGAGGGATTTTATTGCTTGCTTTCCTAGCCCAGGGTCTGTCCTCCAGCAGGCAGAGAGAGATAGACCAACACCCCATGTTCAAGCCAATCCCATTTTTGGCTTTTTTCTTCTTTTTCCTTACAGTGGACTCAGTTTGTCTCAAGTGGGCACCACCCAAGCATAAACAAGTAAAGTTGTCTAAGAAGTGAGTGTACTGAAACCAATTCCCCTGCACCTCCCTGCATCTCTCCCCACTGGCAGTCTTTAGCTTGTGAGAGGTGCCTCTTTTCCCTGTAAATATGTATAGACTTGTCTGCCCACCTTCAAGCCCTAAAATATTTTTTTTAATAAAGAGACTTTAGCTTGTCGCTGTATAATTGCAAAATTGGCTGTTTGGGAAGGGAGAAATGGAGAAGAGTGATACCTGGGGCTATGGGCTCAACAACTTGATGAGACTTCACAGGTCACTTGTTGCTTATATGAATGGTTTATTGTGCTCAATAGGACTGATGTTCTGCCTTCCCCTGCAGTGCATGCACCTGTGTACAAACACACACACACATACACATACACACATCCTCATCCCTCAATCCTTTCCCAGGGGTGGCTCAATCCTCCAGGGTGCAGTAGAGGAGGAGGGAGTGAGTCCAACAATAGGCAGCTACGGAGTAGGGTCTTGTGTAGAAATGGCCAGTTGTTACTGCCTTCAGGATTTGGAGAGATGGTCAGCCAGTATAGGAGGTCGATCTTTCATGAAGAGGCATGTTATGGGCATGCAGCTGCTCTCTGCTGGAGGGGGTATTTGAAGAACACAAGAACCAGTTACTTTGAGGTTGGCTTTTGTGGAGATGGCCAGTCTCCACCAAATCTCTGAGAGCTGACGCGGGTTTGGGGTAAAGGGGCAAGTATTCTAGAAGAGCAGCAGAATTCTCCAGTGGTAGCCAGAGAAGTACCTGTCCCAGACAAGAAGAGTCTCTCAGGTTGTTCACCAAAGTCTGCACTGGGAGACCTCTGACAATGAAGAAAGGTTCAGGCCACAAACCACACATCAAGGACCATTGCAGCTGTGGTGTGGAAGAAGCTGGCTCAAAGGTCAGGATGTCCCCTAAGTCCCTTCTCAGTGTATCATGGGATAATTAGCTCCAGATCTGGAAAGGACCTCAGAGGCAGTCTGATTCAGTCCTCTCGTTTTACAGATGAGGAACCCGAGTCTGAGGTTATTGATCTCCAAGTTACACAGATAATAAATGTCAAAGTCATTGACACTTGATTTTTAAAGGTGGACCGCAATTCCACAATCCGAAGTTTCAAATTCCAGTGAGAAGAGAGAGTATTTCAGTCCTCTAGGGTTGGGGGGAGATCAGTCAAGTGTCAGTAGTCCAGGAGGCAGTGAGTGGATAAGCGACTGAGCCCTCCAGCAAAACCAGGCAAAGTCTGTAGAAATCATGCTCTGTTCTAAAGCAAGAAGTGACAAAAGACTGACACACTGAGGGACAGCAGCAGGCTTGGGGCCAGAAGGGCTGAGGCTGAGCTGAGCTTGCCCAGTTCCTTTTTGCACAGGTCCATGTCCAAAGGGGACTCTTGGGTCAGAGGCACATAGTGAGGCTGGATTTCGGAGACCTTCTGGTGTATCCATGAAGCATAGCTGGAGGTCAAAGTATAGACTCCAGGTCGGTTGGGAGCCCCACAAGCATCTCCCCAACTCACAACACCAGCCAGGAACCAGCGGCCTCCCACAGGGCAAGAGAGTGGCCCTCCAGAATCTCCCTGAACAGAGAAACCACAAAAGGTTAGAACAGGAAACACCTTGGATATCTAGTCCAACTCTATCAATCATTAATAGATGAGGAAACTGAGGCAAGGAGAAAGGAAGTAACTTCCTAAATTGGACAGCTGAGTTCCAGTGTCTCAGCTACTGCTGCTGCTTAGGGCTTATGTCCTCCCTTTCCTTTTTCATGACCCTTGTGTCTCCCTGCCCAAGAGCAGGCCCTTACCTGGCAGGCATCTTTACCACCTTGTACAAAGCCAGCACACACCATGTCTGGCTGAATGATGTGTGGCTCCTCAGGATCAGGTTTTATGTTGTAAAGACAATTGCAGGTCTCTCGACTAATCAAGGGTACCTCCAGCTGCTGCAAGATCTTGGGATTAGAAAGACTCACTGCAGCAAAAGCAGATAAGGGTATATATCAAATCCTCCATCCTCTCCATCTCTTTGAATATCGATGGCTCTGGCAACCCATATACCCACAAGGAGCCTTACCTGAGCTGTGTGTGTTGCCCCAGCCTGTGACAGTGCAATGGAGTCCATTGGGGAAAGAGGCATTGGCCGCTGGTAGGCAGACAGGACGAATATATCTTGAGAAGGTCACAGGAGACTTCAGTTGAACAAGAGCAATGTCACCCTGGGAGCCCTCTTCCACATAGTTATGATGGGTGAAGACTTTAGCTACTGTCATAACCACTGCATCAGGGTTATAGATGCTGAGTTGATGGGCTCCCAGCTTCACTTCATAATCATCCAGCCTATGCTCCCTAAGAGAGCAAGTGAAGGAAGAAAGCTGGGATCAAGGCATCCTTCATCCCTTCCCTCCATTTCTGAATCCCATCAGCACCCTCCATCCTTTCCCTTTCCCTAATATCCTCTCCACGTTCCCAGCTCCGTGCCTCCCTAGACTTCTCTCTCCCAACCTTTGGTCTAACCTTGGGAAGCAGTGGGCAGCAGTCAGCACCCACTGTTTGGATACAAGAGAGCCACCGCATACATGGATGCCGTTGTAGGTTATGCTGACCTGCCAAGGCCACTGGCCGGGGGAAGCATTGGTACCTCCCACAATTCGTGCCTGAGGGGCCACACCACAGGAAACTTCTGGAAGAGGACAAAGGGGGAAAAGAGCTGGGGG
>JAJPUD010005714.1:0-13952 GCA_023553655.1 Myrmecobius fasciatus
ATTTCATATCCCTCTCTCTGGATGTATATGGCTTTCTTAATGAACAATTGGAACTGGTTTGAGACATTTCATTGTTTCTTCGAGCCATGTCCATCAGAATTGATCATCGTATAATATTGTTGTTGCTGTGTATATTGATCTCCTGGTTCTGCTCGTTTCACTCAGCATCAGTTCATGCAAGTCTCTCCAGGCCTCTTTGAAATCATCCTGCTGGTCATTTCTTACAGAACAATAATATTCCATGACATTCATATACCATAATTTATTCAGCCACTCTCCAATTGATGGGCATCCATTCAGTTTCCAGTTTCTAGCCACTACAGAAAGGGCTGCCACAAACATTTTTGCACATGTGGGTCCCTTTCCTTCCTTTAAAATCTCTTTGGGATATAAGCCCAATAGAAACACTTCTGGGTCAAAGGGTATGCACGGTTTGATAACTTTTTGAGCATAGCTCCAAATTGTTCTCCAGAATGGTTGGATCCATTCACAGTTCTACCAACAATATATTAGTGTCCCAGCTTTCCCACATCCCCTACAACATTCATCATTATCTTTTCCTGTCATTTTAGCCAATCTGACAGGTATGTAGTGGCACCTCAGAGTTGTCTTAATTTGCATTTCTCTGGTCAATAGTGATTTGGAGCACCTTTTCATGATTAGAAATGGTTTTAATTTCATCATCTGAAAATTGTCTGTTCATATCCCTTGACCATTTATCTATTGAAGAGTGGCTTGAATTCTTATAAATATGAGACAATTCTCTATATATTTTAGAGATGAGACCTTTATCAGAACCCTTAAATGTAAAGATGATTTCCCAATTTGATGCTTCCCTCCTAATCTTGTCTGCATTTGTTTGTACAGAAACTTTTTAACTTAATATAATCAAAATTATCTATCTGGTGTTCAATTAAGAGTTCCAGATCTTCTTTGGACATAAATTTATTCCATCTCCTTAAGTCTGAGAGGTAAACTATCCTATGTTCTTCTAATTTGCTTACAATATCACTCTATAGATTATGAACCCATTTAGATCTTATCTTGGTATGTGGTGTTAGGTGTGGGTCAAGCCCTAATTTCTTCCACACTAGTTGCCAATTTTCCCAGCAGTTTTTGCTGAATACTATTTATCCTAAAAGCTGGGGTCTTTGGGTTTATCAAACACTAAATTGCTAAAGTTATTGCCTAGATTGTCCTGATATCCTATCCTATGCCACTGATCGACTGCTCTATTTCTCAGCCAGTACCAAATGGTTTTGATGACCACTGCTTTATAATATAGTTTTAGATCTGGTATAGCAAGGCCACCTTCATCTGCCTTTTTTTTTCATTAATTCCCTTGAAATTCTTGATCTCTTGTTCTTCCAAATGAACTTTGCTACTATTTTTTCTAGATTTTTAAAATGATTTCTTGGGAGTTTGATTGGTATGGCACTTAAAAAGTAAATTAGTTTGGGTAGTATTGTCATTTTTATTATATTCGCTTGGCCTACCCATGAGCACTTAATGTTTTTCCAATTGACTAGGTCTGATTTTATTTGTGTGGCAAGTGTTGTATAGTTTAGTTCATATGGTTTCTGACTTTTCCTTGGCAGATAGATTCCCAAATATTTTATACTATCATCCGTTATTTTGAATGGAATTTCTTTTTGTATCTCTTGCTGCTGAACTTTGTTGGTAATATATAAAAATGCTGCTGATTTATGTGGATTTATTTTGAATCCTGCAACTTTGCTAAAGTTGTGAATTGTTTCAGATAGTTTTTTAGTTGAGTCTCTAGGGTTCTCTAAGTATACTATCATGTCACTTGCAAAGAGTGATAATTTGGTTTCATTACCTACTTAATTCCTTTTATCTCTTTTTCTTTCCTTATTGCCAAAGCTAACATTTCTAATACAATATTAAATAGTAATGGTGACAGTGGGCAGCATTATTTCACTCCGGATCTTATTGGGAATGGTTCTAGTTTGTCTCCATTACATACAATGCTTGCTGATGGTTTTAAGTAGATGCTTCTAATCATTTTAAGGAAAAGCCCCTTTATTCCTATACTCTCTAGTGTTTTTAATAGGAATGGGTGTTGGATTTTATCAAATGCTTTTTCTGCATCTATTGAGATAATCATATGGTTTTTGTTAGTTTGGCTATTAATATAATTGATTATGCTGATAATTTTCCTAATATTGAACCAGCCCTGCATTCCTGTTATAAATCCTACTTGATCATAGTGTACTATCCTGGGGATGACTTTCTGTAATCTCATTGCTAATATCTTATTTAAAATTTTTGCATCAATATTCATTAGGGAAATTGGTCTATAGTTTTCTTTCTCTGTTTTCACCCTACCTGGGTTAGCTATCAGCACCATATTGGTATCATAGAAGGAATTTGGTAGTATACCTTCTGTCCCTATTTTTTCAAATAGTTTGTATAGTATTGGAATTAATTGTTCTTTGAATGTGTGGTAAATCCATCTGGCCCTGGAGATTTTTTCTTAGGGAGTTGGCTAATAGCTTGTTCTATTTCTTTTTCTAATATGGGGCTATTTAAATAATTTATTTCCTCTTCTGTTAACCTGGGCAATCTACATTTTTGTAGATATTCCTCCATTTCATTTAGATTATCAAACTTAACTGGCATAAAGTTGTGCAAAGTTACTCCTAATTATTACTCTAATTTCCTCTTCATTGGAGGAAAGTTCTCCCTTATCATTTTTGAGACTAAAAATTTGATTTTCCTCTTTCCTTTTCTGATCAAATTAACTAAAGTCTTATCTATTTTGTTGGTTTTTTCATAAAACTAACTCTTAGTTTTATTTATTAAATTGTTTCCTTATTTTCAATTTTATTAATTTCCCCTTTTATTTTTAGAATTTCCAATTTGGTATTTAATTGAGGGTTTCTAATTTGTTCTTTTTCTAGTTTTTTTTAATAATAAGCCCAATTCATTGATCTTTTCTTTCTCTATTTTATGCAAGTAAGCATCTAGAGAAATAAAATTACCCTTATAACTGCTTTGGCCGTATCCCACAAATTTTGGTATGTTGTCTCATTATTATCATTCTCCTGGGTGAAATTATTGATTGTGTCTATGATTTGCTCTTTCACCAATTCATTCTTCAGGATTAGATTATTTCATTTCCAATTAACTTTTGGTCTATTTTCTCCTGGCCTTATATTGCATGTGATTTTTATTGCATCATGATCTGAAAAAGATGCATTTACTATTTCTGCCTTTCTGCATTTGATTTTGAGGTTTTTATGCCCTAATACATGGTCAAATTTTGTTTAAGTTCCATGAACCACTGAGAAAAAAGTAAACTCCCTACTGTCTCCATTCAATTTTCTCCAAAGATCTATCATACCTAACTTTTCTAACAATTGGTTTACCTCCCTAGTTTCTTTCTTATTTATTTTGTGGTTTGATTTATCTAATTCTGAGAGAGCAAGGTTGAGATCCCCCACTAGTATAGTTGGCTGTCTATTTCTTTTTGCATCTCTCTTAATTTCTCCCCTAGGAATTTGGATGCTGTTGCACTTGGTGCATATATATTTAGTATTGATATTGCTACATTATCTATGATATCCTTTAATAAAATATAGTTTCCTTCCTTATCTCTTTTGATTAGATCTATCTTGGCTTTTACTTGATCTGAGATAAGGATTGCTATCCCTGCCTTTTTTTGTTCACCTGAAGCATAATAGGTCCTGCTCCAGCCTTTTACCTTCACCTTGTATGTGTCACTATGCTTTAGATGTGTTTCTTGTAGACAACATATTGTTGGATTCTGGTTTTTAATCCAGTGTGCTGTTTCTGATTTATGGGAGAGTTCATCCCATTCACATTCACAGTTAAAATAACTAATTCTGTATTTCCTGCCATCTTATTTACCCAAGTTATGTTTTTCCCCTTTTCCCCTTCCCTCCTCCTCAGTATTTTGCTTTTGATGCTCCCCTCCCCCAAACAATCCTCCCCCTTTTTTACTCCTTTCCCCTGATTCTTCTAATTTCCCTTCTACTAGTCTATCCCTTTCTTTTCCTCCTTTCCCTCCCACTTCCTTATAAGGAAGAACAAATTTCTCTGTGAAACCAAATGTGTCTGATATACACTTTCAGAGCCCAATCTGATGAGAGTAAGATTTACACAATGCTCATTTCCCTCCCTTCTTTCCCTCAATTATATTAGGTTTTCTTTGCCTCTTCATGAGATTTTACCTTATTTTTACCTTCTTTTTTTTTTTAAACCTTGTTTTATCACCTTTTCCCTCTTTCCGCCAGTATGATAGCCTTTCCCCCTCTGGTTTTCTTTTTCTTATTATCAAAGTAATATCAAATTATACCCCCAATCTTTAAGTATCCTCATAGTAGAAATAAAGTTCCCAAGAGTCCTTTCCTTTTTACCTTTTTTATGCTTCTCTTGAGTTCTGTGTTTGGAGGTCAGTTTTTTTGTTCAGATCTGGTCTTTTCATTAGAAATAGGTGAAATTCATCTATATCATTAAATGACCATCTTCTTCCTTGGAGGATAATGCTCATTCTAGCCGGATAGGTTATTCTTGGTTGTAATCCAAATTCCTTTGCCTTTCAGAATATCTGGTTCCAGGTTCTTTGATCTTTCAATGTGGAGGCTGACAGATCGTGTGTGATTCTAATTATAGATCCTCGGTATTTGAATTGTTTCTTTCTAGCTGCTAGCAAAATCTTTTCTTTGGTGAGATAGTCCTGAAATTTAGCCACAATATTCCTTGGGGTTTTAATTTTGGGGTCTCTTTCAGGAGGTGATCGGTGAATTCTTTCAATGGTGATTTTGCCTTCTGATTCTACAACCTCAGGGCAATTTTCTTTCAGGATTTCCTGGAAGATAGTGTTTAGATTCTTTTTTTCATCATGGCTTTCAGGAAGTCCAATAATCCTTAGATTGTGTCTCCTAGATCTATTTTCCAAGTCAGTTGTTTTTCCTAGGAGATATTACATGTTTTCTTCTAATTTCATTTTTTTTTTTTGTTTTTGTTTGATTCTTAAAGTTTTATTGAGTAATTCACTTGCATTTGTTCAATTCTTATTTTTAAAGTGTTGTTTTCTTCAGTTACCTTTTTTAGCTCCTTTTGTAACTGGCCAATTTGTTCATTGCATACTTTTACCACTTCACCAATTTTTTCAATAACTTGGTGTCTTTTTCATATCTCTTTTGCAGGGCATTATATCCTTCTTGCAGGGCATTATATCCTTCTTGCAGGGCATTATATCCGTCTTGCACTGATCTCAGTTTATTTTCCCATTTATCATTCAGATCTCTTTTGAGATTATGTAATCTTCCAGGAAGGCCTTTTGAAAAGGGGACCAGGTTATATCTTCCTTGATGGCTTTGACTATAGGAACCTCAGGATCTGTGGTCTGCCCTTCTTTCTCTCAATAAAAGCTGTCTATGGTGAGAGCTCTCTTCTGCTTCTTACTCAGTTTTTAGAAAGCTTGGGGATTTGTTTAAGGCTAGAGAAGCCATGGCTGCGGTAGTTTGCCCTGGGGCAGTTCTGCTAATTAACTTCCAGTGTTGGGCCAGTGGGGCTAGGACTTTGCTCAATTTTCTTCTTATAAAAGGCAAATCTGCCAGAACACCTGCCCCCAATTAGGGCAGAGTGTCCTGAGTGCCTCAGATACTCCCCAGGTGTTTGGAGTTTGTGCCACGCTGAGCTGAGTCCCACCCAGTTCTCTGCCCTCTGTTCTGGACTGTACTGAGCAAACTGTTTACCCCCATGCCCGACTGAAACAGATCTGCTATGAAGTTCTTCATAGGTAACTGCAAGCAGTGTTTCATAGTCCAAATATTTCTGGATTCGTTGACTTAAAGATCAGTTCAGAGGCTTATTTTATTGTTGATTTGAGAGAAGGTTAGAGATGGACACAGTCACGTCTTCACTCCGCCATCTTGGTTCTGGAAGTTTGACCTTATTTCTTTTCCTTTTTCTTCTCCCCCACTCCTTTTTTTCCCCCATTGAACTTCGGTGGCTTTTTCTTTTCTTGAGGATCAAATTTGAACTTCTCTTATACATTTAAAGCCCTTAACAACCTAGTCCCAACCTGCCTTTCCATACCCATCATATTCCCTTCTCTCTATTATTCCCTTTTCTCTAGTTCATTCCAACTAGCCTCTTGCTATTTTTTACACATACATTGGTTATCTTAGTGCCTTTGAATTGACTCTTATGCCCTCTTATAGCAATGTTTCCTCAATTTAGTGACTGTTATATGTGAATCCTTTTCCTGATATCCTCAGCCTTTTGCTAATGATCTCTCCCAAATTACCTTGTATATATTATATATGTTCTTGTCGGTTCCCATGAGAAGAGTATACTTTTTTTTTTTTTTTTTTTTTGCTGAGGCAGTTGGGGTTAAGTGACTTGCCCAGGGTCCCACAGCTAGGGAATGTTAAGTATCTGAGACCAGATTTGAACTCAGGTCCTCCTGACTTCAGGGCTGGTGCTCTATCCACTGCACCACCTAACTGCCCCAAAAGTATACTTCTTGAAGGCAAAGACTATTTGATTTTTGACTTTATATATGCAGTGGCTGGTATATATTCCTTGGTTCAGGTGCTGAATAAAGGTTGTTGATCCTCAGCTATAAAATGGGCATAATAGCAGCATCTGTTTTTCAAGGTTGCTGTGAAGATCAAATGAGATAATATTTATTAAGTGCTTATTATTAGCAAAGTACCTGTCATGTTTTTGTTTTTTTTTTCCCCTTTTGTGACCCACCTTGTTGATGGAATTATATAAGTTTTGGTATCTGTATTATAAGATAGTCACATTCTTTTTACTTTTTTATGCCACAGTTGATCTGTTGATGGGAGAGAAACCAGGTCTTCTTTAACATATACTTTGAAAGTATACATAACATAAAACTCTTACAAGAGAAAAATGTTTTAAATTAATAAATGAGTAGTTAAGAAGTAAGGTTTTTAATCTAGAAGAGTATAAGTAGAAGTCTGATCAAATTCAGTCTTACTGGTGATTTTATATATCTTTATATTTTAGGTTTAAGAAAGCTTTTTCATTTTATAAGGACATATCTAAATAAATTCTATTCCTTTTGTTTTTGTCTTGCATTGGTTTTATTCTATGACCTTAAAGTTTTAAAACTTGGTATTTGTTAAAAGCACATTAGTGTTTGTAGATGTTATATAGGGAACTTTAAGGTTTATGGACTCATTGCTTTAGGCCAAGTGTGTTAAACAACACTTTCAGGTATGGCTGGAACCAGATTAAAATATAATTGGGAAATTTATAGCAGCATATGTAAAAATGCATTAAAACAGATTATATTAGTATGTAGTTTTCTAAGTTAGTATATGGCTCTCAAGGATCCTTCTGTATGGCTTAGTGGCCTCCATTTCTGTTTGTTTGATACCTCTGCTTTAGAGTGTGACCTGTG
Source organism: Myrmecobius fasciatus (assembly GCA_023553655.1). Taxonomy (NCBI): domain Eukaryota; kingdom Metazoa; phylum Chordata; class Mammalia; order Dasyuromorphia; family Myrmecobiidae; genus Myrmecobius; species Myrmecobius fasciatus. Next base: position 7,430 of record JAJPUD010005714.1, read on the forward strand.
ATTTTGCTATGCTTTCACTGGGATTATGTGTCAGTTTCCTTTTGAAAAGTAATTGAATATAAACAAAAGTAACAAAAAACAAGAACTACAAAGTAATCTTCTTTAGAGGGAAAGCAGCCTATCATGATGGATAGAGAGCTGGGAAGAACTGGATTCAAGTTCTGCCTCTGTCATATTTGTCACCCTAGTTAACTTAATTTCTATCTTACTGTTGTTGGATAAAAACAAGAGGCACCAAACAATATGTTAGGATTTGTGTGGACACATATTATCTGTTTTATTGTATTTGTATATATTTTGTGAAATACTTCCTAATGATATTTTAATCTGGTTTGGGCAGCACTTGCATCTCTAAGAGTTTCATGTTTGTTTCATTTCTTCTAGTCTCTAAATTGCAGAGAAGTGCTGACCCGCATTAGTAGAGGGAATTTCTTCATTTAGAAATTGTGAAATTACAGATCTAGTCACCATAGTCCCTCTAATTTAGCTACTTTGTATGATTATGGTTTCATGTTTTAAATTGAATCATTTATTTTAAAACATCCATTTGGATTTTGTATTATGATGCTGATGTTCATTGGGCTTGTATAAATTTTAATTTTAAGTAAATTAATTAATGTATTTTTTTGCAGTTAATGGACAACCAAGGCCTCTTGAATCAAGTCAGGTGAAATATCTCCGTAGAGAACTGATAGAACTTAGAAACAAAGTGAATCGTTTGTTGGATTGTTTAGAACCGCCTGGTGAACCTGGACCTTCCACCAATCTCCCTGAAAATGGTATGTTGTAAACCTGCCTTTGACTTATAATTATCTATTTCTTATATCAAGGAGACACTGGTCTCTTAAGCTGCCCTTTTTTTTTTTTTTTTCTTTTTTTTTTAAAACTCTAGACCCATGATTTTATCTGTGGGGAATTCTTGGTATGGAAAACATGTAAACATAAATGCATTTATAGACATACATGTACATAAATAAATACATGCTTATATGTACCTCTACATGCATAAACACATATAATCTTAGTTGCCTACATTGCTAAAAAGTGAAGTAATTTGTCTATAGTTTCTTAGCTTACATGTATTATATGTAATGCCTTTATCAAGGTAAAGGAATCTTGTTTTACGAACATTTCATTCACTGAACAGTTACCTTATAAAACACATCATAGATACTCTCTAAGTATTTAGAAATCAACTATATTGATTAGTCAATTACAGTAATTTTTGCTTGCAATTTTTATCAGAATATCCTGAGGCCTCACAGTAATAAAGCTATTCTTTGCAGCCTGTGTAATAGGATTATAATGGGTGAAATAGTTTTACAATAAAACTCTTCTTTTCCTATCACTAATAAACCATATTGAATGGGATTTAAGGTAGAATATTTCTGTGCAGTATAGGTGATGTAATAATAAAAGACCAGTGAATAATCTTTAATAATTGCAATATTTTAGTTATTGTGTAATTAAATGTAGAAAAGTCCTGATCTCTATTTTCCTTTGACCAAACTCTTGTTGCTTATAAATCTGTTTTTATCCCACCATAGGGTACTAAAAGGCTGTTATCAGTGATTACCAGCTATTAGTGTTTTTGTGTATATATACACATACTTGCATGCACATTAGTTTTCCATATATAAAATACAAATTATATTTTTATGGCTTGTAAGAATAAATGCCCACTGAGGACATGGAGTCTGACCTTCTTAGAAAATGGAGAGTATAAACTCAAGATGTTTATTTGTTGGTTTTTTTTTTTTAACAGACGAAAACCCTTTTTGATGTATAATGTCTTTGATATGCTACAGTTATCTGGTGTGATTCTATAATTTAAATTTAAACTGAACTCTTCAAAATTAACTTGTAATCATTTTATGAAACTTTTAGAGGCAGTATGATAAAGTGGAAAGAACACTATTGTGATTCTAGTCTGTGACTTTGGACAAGTCATTTCACTTCTGTGGGCCATGGTATCTGTACAATGAAAGAGGTGGTCCACATATCGTTTTTGCTATCTTTGAAATTCCATGATCCAAAATATGCTTTTAAAAAATGAATTAAAAAATTGCCATATTTCTCTTTCCTAGAATTTTATTAATCAGAGATTGTTAATAATACTATACCTATGTTTTTATTTCTGTTTAAAATTAAAGTGAATTTTGTTCTTCCTTATTCTAAATCTAGATACTGTGGATAGTAGGGAAGAAAAACCCACTGCTTCTGATTCTTCAGGCAAACAATCTACCCAAGTGATGGCAGCAAGTATGTCTGCTTTTGATCCATTAAAAAATCAAGATGAAATCAACAAAAATGTCATGTCAGCATTTGGTCTTACAGATGAGCAGGTTTCAGGTAAGAACACATTTTATTAAAGATAAAATTTAAAAACTATCTATGAGCTTGTGCTTCTTTTGTTTGGTCTTCTCTCTCTCTCTCTCTCTCTCTCTCTCTCTCTCTCTCTCTCTCTCTCTCTCTCTTTCTCTTTCTCTGTTTCTCTCTCCTTCCTCCTTCTCTCTGTCTCTATCTCTTTCTCTCCTTTCCTTTCCATCCTCCCCTTTGCATTCTGGCTTTTCTTGACATCTTCACTGAACTGAAATTATTCTTTGAAACTATTGGTGTCTTAACTGACATTCAAGTTCCTTTTCTCAGTCTTCTTCTTTAACTTATCTGTAGTAGTTTGCATTGTTGACTTCCTTTTCCTCTGAGATACTTTCTCCTTTCTAAGTTTTTAATGGCATTGTTCTCTCTTGGATTTCCTCCAATACGTGTTACTCCTTTATCAATTGTTGTTCTTGTTTTGTGGAATCATCATCCCTATACCCTTAATAATATTGTCATAAGATCTGTTTTTCTTTTTTCTCTCTATGTTCTCTTAGTGAACACATACAGTCACATGAATTTAATTGTCATTTTTCTGCATGTGATTCTCAGAGCTATATATCCAACCATATATCTTTATTTGTTTGAACTCCTGTCTCACATCCTGCCTGTGGCGCTGGGTATCTCCAGTCTTAAACTCATCATGTCTAGAAAAGAGCACATCTTTCCTCCCAGATCAACTTCTTAACTTGCTTATTTTTTGATGATACCACCATTCATTCCAGTTATTCAAGTTCACAGTCTCAATGTCATCCTTGATTCCTCATTCTGCCTAACTGGATATGTCTATTTCGTTTGCCAGATCTTATTGTTCCTACCTCTACAACATCTCTTCCATATCTCATTACTCATAGTTATTCAGGGCTCATCATCTTTCTCCTAGACTATTGAAGTTACCTGTTCGTCTTTCTGCCTCAAGTTTCTCTCTTATCATGTATCTTCCATCCAGCCATCAATGTTTTTCTCAAAGTCAAGGTCTTACTATGCTGCTCCATTACACAATAAATTCTGGTAATTCCTTGTTGCCCCTAAAATTACTCCTTTGCTTGTTATTTAAAGCTGTTTACAATTTGCTTCAGTCTACCTTTCCAGACTTTTCTACACATTACTCTCTCTTTCACACAGTATATGGTCCAACCAAACTTGCCTTCTGGCTGTTCCACCTCCCCTGCTCTTGGCCAATATTTCATCTTCTCTCATTTTGCCTTTGTACAGATTATTGGCCCTCCTTCTTTTTCCCCCTCCCACTCCTCTCCCCTCCTCCCCCCGCCTGGAATGTAACTCCCTACTCATCTGTCTCTCAAGACTCCCTATCTTTTTTCAAAGTTTACTTACATGCAACTTCCTATATGAGAATGCTTTCTTTACCTTTAGCTGCTAATGCTTCTATTTCTCTGCCTCCTCTCCCTTTCCCCCAGTACCTTTTATTTATTTCATATATATTTTGTAACTACTTATATGTACATGTTGTTTTCACTGATAGAATGTAAGTTTTTTGAATTCAGGGATTGTTTCATTGTTGTCTTTGTTTCCTTACTACCTGTGCTAACCACAGTATCTTTCACATGGTAGGTGCTTAATAAATATTTGTTTTTTGATTAAAATTTAAACTAATTAAGAACTTTAAAATTATAGCAAGAGAAAATTTTAATTTGTTTTTTGCTTTTGGGGACACCTCTATTTAAACTAAATTTCTGGGTTAAAAAGCATCTTGTTTTTTTGTTTTTTTTTTTCCCCTCCTCTCCAAATAACTTTTTACAATTCTCTCTTGTATAATCCCATTTCATATATTATACATACAGAATAAACAGTAAAATAAATAATTTATTCAACAGATATCAATAAAATAATGGTTCCTGCTTATAAATTTTTTCTAAATAGGACTCCAGCAGTCCTGAGTGTACTTACAGGAGAGATTGAAATTGCATTTAAGAAAAGCATCTGGACTAAATCAAATGTATGTAGAGGAGAAACATTCTGGGGGCAACACAATTGTGAGGACACATTGAGGAGTCAGTTTACAAAGTATCTGAAGGAGAAGAGAGTATCAAAAGCATGGAAAAAATTTTGGATCTCTTTGGTACTGAAAATACCCATAGCTATCTATGCCTGTTTCCTGTCTATACAAAATCTTTGAAACTTAACCCACGCATGAATTGAGGATCTTCTCTATGAAAATTTTAGTAAGGAAAATGCAGGGTTTTTTCCCAAGTACTATTTCACACTGGATTACATTTTTACCATTTTACAAATCTTAAACGGTAGAGAATGTAAGACCCCACAATGCTTTGTTGATAATGAAAAAGCATTTGATTTAGTAGAGTTAAATTCCTCCTTCTGGTATCTCTTCTAACAAGGTACTTTCATAATATCACAGTTGTCCAGGATTTTTTGGAAGATGAGACAACTGACATAACCCTATTTCGGGACCCTCTCATCATAAACATTTGATGAACTTCCCAAAGTATTTGTGGGTGAGAATACAGCAATCGAAGTTGAAGAATTCTTAGTGGATGGTGAGGTCCTCCAACTGCTTCTGTTTGTGGGTAGTACTGTGTTGTAGTTAATAGTTTCCTGGAAGAGATGAGTAAATACTCAAGAGTTGTTGGGTCTGGTCATCTACACAGGAAAGACCAAATAAATAAAAAATATCTGTTACTTTGATTATGACCCTGCATTCTTTAGAATGCATATCCAGGACAGACAGTACAAATGGACCGAGTTAAACCCAGAATTAAAAGGAGAATAGGTAGTATTGCCTTTAGGAAATTTCAGAGTTGTCCTAATGATCCTGTTTCCCATGGAAATGAAAATATCTTTTTAGTAACATTTTATAGTCTTCTTATGTGACTGTTAAACATATAATACAACAGTTTCCAAATTTTTAAAAATGAATATTGCACAAGGACCAACACAGAGACATATAGCTATAGCATGTAACCAGGGATGGAGTTTGAAGGAGAACAGGAGTACAATGTTATCAGGAAAAGGTAGGATAGGAAGAGTAAGCAGGTTGGCTCTGGTGAGGGTCAGGAATGACAAGTGAACAGTTAGTGTTCCACTGGTACCTTTTTAATGTCAAGAGAAATTGAGAAAAGTCTCTAGCAAGTTATGGTGAATTTCAAGAAAGATGTACACAGGATGGGCAAGCATGGATGACTGCCTTTCTTTATTGAAAGGAATGATCAGATGTACATTTATTTAAGGCAACCTAGGGCCATCTTTAATAGTATTAAGGAACTAGAACAAGATTTTGGGGAATGTGACGAAGGGAAAAAATAGGGATGGATTGTTATCTATGTTTAATGCCCAACTTTGGAACATTTTAGAGATGGCTCCTTTAGATATCTGTGGACATACACTCCAGCTTTTTCAGTAGCTTCTTGGAATTGGAGTCCAATTTGATTTTTTCATAGTCTAAATTTCCTTTGGTCTGTAAAAGATTGGAATAGTACTGATAATGACATTGAGATAGCTTGCTGGTTCTTACAGGGGGAATGTAAGAATGTACTCAACTTCTTGCTCAGTTCTATCAGAGACTTTTCATTTGTAGTCTGGAATTTGTTGAAAAAATAGCAAGTAAAGAAAAAATTTAGAGTTGAAGGAAAGGAATGCTCGGTTCTTAGGCAAACCTGTGATATTATTAGTGCGAATATTTCATCGACTGATGCAAAGTACATACCCTTCTAATCCTGTGCAGTTTTTGTCTGCCACCTTCTGTAATTCTTCCATTGAGGAGCCATTCAATATGCTGAAACATTTTTCTGACGTTTTTAATATTCTAAGGATACAACATAGTTGCTTTAATTTTCTTTTTTTTTTCCTCTTTCTGTATATAACTTGCTTTGAAGGAAATATTAAGCTTCTGCTATTATGTAGTTCTATGCTAGGTTCTTGATTATGCTTTTCATCATTCTTCAGGACCACCCAGTGCTCCTGCAGAAGAACGTTCTGGAACACCAGATAGCATTGCTTCCTCCTCATCTGCAGCTCATCCACCAGGTGTTCAGCCACAACAGCCTCCATATACAGGAGCTCAAACACAGGCAGGTCAGATTGAAGGTAAAAAATAAGAACTAAATTGTGAAATTAAGTATAGTTTCATTTTTTAATTTTTTAAAATAACTTTTTAGCTTACCAAATA